>ML784127.1:566672-584979 GCA_009831015.1 Picea engelmannii | reverse complement strand
AGGACAAATCTGGCGAAGAAGAAGAAAGATGGGCCCTCCAGGGCCATGCTCAGGTCAATCCTGCTCTCGGTACTTCATGTCTAGGACCTGTGGGCCTCGAGACATGATCTCCTAGTTATCCCTAGATATCGGGGATAACAGGTCCTTCACGACATCCAAGAGCATCCTTTTGGCTTTCACATTTTTCTTATTGAAGGCTGCCAAAAGTGTTGTATCTGTGGCAACAACGTGGGTTTTCTCCACAATGTCTCAGGTTTCGTTTTCCTCCAACAACAACACAATCCGCTCTTTCCATGGGCTAAAATTCGTAGCCTCGTACAACCTGTCCTCAAACCTCAATCCGGTAGCCATCCTCGTCCAACTGACCAACAATACTTTTCCCTTCCATTTATCCGAACAAAACCCCTGCAATCCCTGCAAATCATTGTGCCAAAGTCTTCAGTGCCACTCTTTAGAGTCCCAACTCTGATACCGTGTTAATTTTTTGAAACCCAACAATAAATTTTTTTATGCTAATAATTTAACAACTTAGAATTTTATCTATTGCTGATATAAATTATGTAAACTATGCAGAAAAATTTACAGTTGAGTTTTAACCATTAAAAATCCATAGTAGAATCATAAATAACACACATTTGAACACGGATATTTTTGGGCAATGCCCCTGGAAAATCCCTGAAGGGAAAACCAGTAAATGAGAGGATTTTATTGGCTTCATGTCATGTCCCCTCCCTTTTGACCTCATTAGAGGGAGGGCATATTAGTCTAAGGGGGGGCTCCCCTTAGGCTATAGCCCAAAGAAAAGGAGCCGCGGGGTTAAAAGAAGCCACCAAGAAGGGAAACACTTGGTTTAAAGGTGACCTTTCAGCTTAAATAAAGGAAATACACCTAACTTGAAGAGCAAGTCACCCTGAAGGAGGAAATCAAGCTAAGGGAGTCTATATAAAGAAGTTAGAGGTACATTTGGAAGGGACGATTTGGATTAAGGTGTTCATCTGTCTTAAACTTGGGAGGCGGCTGCGTCAGTCTTTTGAGGGTTGTTTAGCCCTATTCTTGCTGAGTTTCTGTGGGCTAGCCTCACCCTAGCTCAGCCCAGTTATCACTGCCTCAGGAGTCCATTCTGGGAGGTTCGTTGGTTGAAAAGAAGGTGCGATGAAGGAGGTTCAATCCTGTAGCTGAGTCGGGGATATCTTGGTAGGCAGGCTGCTTTGTTTGGATAGGCCGAAGGTTCTAGGTTACCAGCTGAAGCTGCCGCAGAAGGTTGTATAAGCCAAGACTAAGGGCTGAGCCCTATTGTATTCTGTGGAGCTTCCGTGGAGGCCCTAGTTGCAGTTAGAAGGCGTATCCAGCTCAGGAGCAGCAGGATTGGGCTCCTCTTTTCCCAGGTTCATTATATGTTCTAATGATTTTAGGAGCTCTCTACAACTAATGTTCGGTCAGACTTTCTAAGCAACTGTTGGATTTAAATTCTGTGTTTGGGAGAGCAGCCTCATTGAGGGTTTTACTGCTGGTTTTGGAGATACTATTTTGATACTGCTACTGCTGTTTATGCATACTGTTTCTGCCAGTTTACTGTTGGTTTTGGTCACTGTTTATTGTGGGATATCAGACACTAAGTGGTAATCTCCCTGCTGATAATTATTATGCAATTAGTATTGCTGTTCTTGTGAACTAGTGGCGTACTGTTGGCTTCTGTGTATGATGAAACACTGGGAAATATTGTTTCCAGTTGGTTTAAGTCCTCAAGGACCCTAGGGATATACAATGATACTTATTCTGCTATTATTACTGTACAACAATTGCTGGTATTGTTCCTAACTGGTTAGAAAATTGCACAATTAGCTATTTACCAGCTGGTTTGAATCCCTAGAAACCCTAGGGCTATTACAATGGTATCAAAGCTGGTGGTCTTGCTAGCTTGTGGGGTATCTAGTGGACAAAAATCAGCAGCAGTGGACTAATAGCAAGGACAACATACAAGAGTTAGAAAGATGAAGACAAAGAAGGAGCTCGTGGCTGAAATAAAGTGGGAACTAGTGGTAGGCAAGTAAATGCCTCACTATCGAGAGTATTTAGCACAAGGTAAAGAGTTTTGTGTAGCTATGTCCTTTCAAGAATGTTGCACCATCAAGTATGGAAGCTGACCCGAAGGCGTGGATGAGGTTTCCTTCAATGGCCCAAGACGAAGACTTTCAGGAAGATATGGCAGAAGAGCAGAGGGATCCATTGGTAGCACATGCACATTCCCATGGGGAGGAGCATGCATTCAGCCATGATGAGGAGGTGAGCAGAGAGGAGGACCAAGCAGTGGTCTACGACGAGGCCATTGACACTAGTACGCTGACAGGGTCTATCACTAGTACTAATGATGAGGGGGCAATGTCTTGTCCCAACTATGTTGACTTTAAGGATGACGACACAACAACATCACATGCACCACTAGCAGTGTCCCATGAGGTCCATGACACCAACACCTGAGACAAGCAAGTTGATGGCATACATGTTGAGGATGCTAATGTTGAGGAGGGTATGCTAGCACGCAGCTACGAAGAGCATTCAACATCCCATCCCACTCATGACACCCAGGATGTGATGAGGGCATGATGGTACCCACATATGATGGAGGAGGAGTGTCTGAGAGATAGCCAGGGGACATGGATCCTTCTTCGCAGGAGTCGTGTGGAGGACGATGTCACGCATGAGTTCCACCATAGCATGGTGTCATTGAGTGCATCGAGTTATGATGATGAGGATAACTCTCTTCCAGATGACAGTTCAGGCCATTTGGATGAGGTTGGACAGAGACCATTAACACTGCATGACGTGCAGGATCGCCTGTTAGTGACCGAGGATTAAATCACGCAGGTATTGACTAGGACCGAGGCATCTTTCATTGTGGTTTGATGCCCTCAACAAGACATGGGAGGATTACCAGAGTCAGTTGAGTGAGACAGGTAGCCTCGTAGCAGCGACATAAACCATCCATTGGGGCTTGATGATCAGGATACATGGTGCGCAATGGGACTCTCAAATTCTATTGGAGCTGTGCACGGAGTTTTCAGCAGCAGACATTGGGAGTTGTATACTTCCAATGATGTGGTGGGATCCGGGCATTCATCGGGACAACGAGTTGCTTCAGATGAGATTGACGATCGACAGAGCTGAGGTAGTGAGGGATCCGCATTGTGATGGGGATGAGGTGAGAGGATGTGTGGAGTTTGGTTGTTCCCTCATCGAGGATAGCCATGGATTGACAGGTGATGTCTTCACTGGGATGTCTAGGCCGAGTATGATCCATGATAGGGAGTTCCAGGAGCGGAGGGCACAGTTTGGGCATAGAAATCAGATGATGATGATTGGAGGGATGCATCATCAGCATGATGGTTCCTCTCTGCGTTTGGCATGGGACCCTAGGATTGCAGTTGTCCTTCATCGAGGATAGCCATGGATTGATAGGTGATGTCTTCATTGGGATGTCTAGGCCGAGTATGATCCATGCTAGGGAGTTCCAGGAGCGGAGGGCACAGTCTAGGCATAACGATCGGACGATGATGATTGGAGGGGTGCATCATCAACACGATGATTCCTCTCTGCGTTTGGCATGGGACCCTGGGATTGCAGTTGTTGACGACTCGACAGCTGACACAGATGGGATGGCCAGTTTGCGTCCTCCGGGATTTACTCTTGGGGTCCGATCTTCTGAGGAATTGACCGAACCTCAACAGTTTATGATCGCTTGGCTCGTTAGGGATAGTCTGGTTGATTCTTACATGAGCACGGGGCAAATCAATACTATGAGTAGATGATTCTTCTCATCATACCGGGTATTATGGGACCCCGGTGACTTCACCACTTGTGAGCAGGTTCTAGAGAGTTTCACTTGGAGGGACTTCGCAAACGCTTTGTCAGGACATACAGGGGAGTTTATGACTTGGCAGCTAAGTAGGTCGGGGCACACTCTCCAGGCAGGGTTGATACAGTCTTCGCCCATTCTAAGGGGAAGCGTATGGACAGACCGCATCATAGAGCCCCTAAGGGTGCAAAACATATTGATGGACTGGCCAACAAAAGTCACATACTTTCTGGTGATCTCATGGGCAACACAGATGACAGAGCTATTTTATTGGCAGGGATTGATTGGATCAACAAGCACATGATTGACTCCTCGCATTAGTGATTACCTTCAGACAATTGGTCAGGCGATGGTAGTAGATCGACGAACTGAGGGGTATTTGCATGATTACGTGAGGTCATAGATTGAGTCGTTACATTTAGGCGAGCATTGCAGCGATACCACTCAGGATAGCTTATAGGTCACCCTGGATCGACATAGCATGTTTGTAGACAGGCATAGGGTGGAGCATAGATTTGAGATCGGAGATGTGGTGTACTTGACGGTGTAGCCATTTAGATTGTCCCCATAGAGGAGAGGTGGTGCTGAGAGGATGAGGTCACGGCTCTTTGGTCCCTTTAGGGTGATTCAGAGGGTTGGAGAGGTAGCTTACGAGCTGGAGTTGACCACGGGTAGCCGGGGATGTAGTATTTACCATGTATCGTGCCTCCAGAGGGCGTGGGGACCCCAGGTCACTACCCCCATTGAGTTACCGCCATTAGATGAGACGAGACAGATGTTGTTGAGTCCCAAGTAGATTATGGATGTCCGAAGACTGAGGAGTAGAGTGATTAGGGAGTACCGTGTCATGTGGAGAGATTAGCCGGTTGTAATGTCCCCCACCTCTTGATGAAGAGGTCTAGAGAGACTCAGTAGTCTAACTATCCCCACTAGACTATAGTCTCAGGCATATTGGGGACAAAGTCAACCAAAAGACACTTCCTAAACATAACATTCTATTATTGAGTTGACTTTGTGTGAAAAAGGATAACTCAATGAAAGAAAAGAAAAGGTGAGTTAAAGTTAAGAGTTAACCCTAGGGGTTAGCTAACTCAACAAATGAATAGACTGGAGCTATAAGGAAAGGGTAGGGCGCACTTCTAAGGCATTCTAGATTATTATCTTATTTTGCATTGGAGCTCTTGAGCACAAGCAGTTTTGAGGCTTTTGAGTCTAAAACCCTAGAGATCAACTCGATGGTGAAAGATTCCACCTTTCTTGATCCAGGCTTGGTCCTGGAGGTGAGATAATCCTCCCACACCATTCTACAGTGTTGTAGGGGTTCGACCTAGAGGCAGAAGCAGGCTAGGGTGCAACCTAGGGGGTTTCCAGCTAGGGGGGCGCACCATCTTGAGGAGTTTGGCTCGATCTGGAGAAAGGAGGAAGCTTCTTGGCAAAGGAGCATCTGGGTTTTCTTCGTATGGTCCCTAGCATCATTTTGGGTCTATTCAGGAGGAGGTTATCCTAGTTTATTTCCTAGAGCTTGGCACGAGTTGGAGGAGAGAGGGGCGCATCACAAGAAGTGGTTTTCACTGTTTACTGGCCCGGATCTTTATAGATTGGCTTGAGATTTCATTAGCTTGTTCGTATTGGCCCGACCTACTATTCTGGAGAGTTTGATGGCAGTTGGAGGCTCCTAGAGGGGAGAATGAAATCTCATTGATTCAGTCAAACCAGGAGGGCGCAAACCAGTAGAGCGTTTGCTTAGTTGGAGGAGCAGAACTTCTCTGTTCAGCTTGAAACTTGGCCGGGTGGATTCTATCAACTCGATCTACATTCCGAGAGAGTTTGGAGGTATTTGGAGCTCAGAAAGAGGAGGGCCAAAAATTGAGGGTTCTTTAGCAGCCGGAGCAGGGCGCAACTCAACCAGTGGGAGGGTTCTGCAGTATATTGACCGCGTTCTCTTATCTTTCGTCTTATCTTGCATGCCTTGAGCCTTTGGAGGCTTGGATCTCTTCTCAGACAGCCTTGGGAGGCTTTCATCTTTGTATTGCTTATTATTGTATCGGCTGGCAACCTATTTTGATATTATTGGGGTTTTCTTCCAGATCTGCAGATCTCTTGTGCAAAGGATCTTCCTACTATCTAAATAAAGGTCAAATCTGACATTATTGGTCCTATACTGGTGTTCTTTGTGTATCTTGTCTTGTTTATGATTATATGCTTAAGATCTATTATTCCATTGCTTAAACAAACATCCAGTAAACCCTTAATGTGCAACTTCATAAGTAAACCTGCAATCACATAAGCGAACATAACAAATAGTTAGTAGTTAGTGTTCCGAGCAAAAAATTTTGGCTCAGGAACATTACATCGGTAGAGGATGCCACGTGGGAGAGCGAGCATATTTTGCAGCATCCTGGTTTGTGGTTGCTTGAGGACAAGCAATCTCGGGAAGGGAGGACTGTCATGTCCCCTCC
This sequence comes from Picea engelmannii, assembly GCA_009831015.1. NCBI lineage: Eukaryota > Viridiplantae > Streptophyta > Pinopsida > Pinales > Pinaceae > Picea > Picea engelmannii. Next base: position 578,667 of record ML784127.1, on the reverse strand, counting down.
CTTTTGACCTCATTAGAGGGAGGGGCGTATTAGTCTAAGTGGGGGCTCCCCGTAGGCTATAGCCCAAAGAAAGGGAGCCTTGGGGTTAAAAGAAGCCACCAAGGAGGGAAACACTTGGTTTAAAGGTGACCTTTGGGCTTAAATACAGGAAAGACACCTAACTTGAAGAGCAAGTCACCCATAAGGAGGAAATCAAGCTAACAGAGTCTATATAAAGAAGTGAGAGGCACATTTGGAAGGGACGATTTGGATTAAGGTGTTCTTCTGTCTTAGACTTTGGAGGCGGCTGCCTCAGTCTTTTGAGGGTTGTTTAACCCTATTCTTGCTGAGTTTCGGAGGGATAGCCTCACCCTAGCTCAGCCCACTTATCGCTGCCTCAGGAATCCATTCTGGGAGGTTCATTGGTTGAAAAGAAGGTGCGCTGAAGGAGGTTCAATCCTGTAGCTGAGTCGGGGATATCTTGGGAGGCAGGCTGCTTTGTTTGGATAGGCCAAAGGTTCCAGGTTACCAGCGGAAGCTGCCGCAGAAGGTTGTACAAGCCAGGACTAAGGGCCGAGCCCTATTGTAGTCTGTGGAGCTTGCGTGGAGACCCTAGTGGCAGTTAGAAGGCGTATCCAGCTCATGAGCAGAAGGATCAGGCTCCTCTTTGCCCAGGTTCATTATATATTCTAATGATTCTAGGAGCTCTCTACAACTAATGTTCGGTCAGACTTTCTAAGCAACTGTTGGATTTAAATTCTGTGTTTGGGAGAGCAGCCTCATTGAGGGTTTTACTGCTGGTTTTGGAGATACTATTTTGATACTGCTACTGCTGTTTATGCATACTGTTTCTGCCAGTTTACTGTTGGTTTTGGTCACTGTTTATTGTGGGATATCAGACACTAAGTGGTAATCTCCCTGCTGATAATTATTATGCAATTAGTATTGGTGTTCTTGTGAACTAGTGGCGTACTGCTGGCTTCTGTGAATGATAAATCACTGTGGGAAATATTGTTTCCAGTTGGTTTAAGTCCTCAAGAACCCTAGGGATATACAGTGATAATTCTTCTGCTATTATTACTTTACAACAATTGCTGGTATTGTTCCTAACTGGTTAGAAAATTGCACAATTAGCTGTTTACCAGCCGGTTTGAAGTCCCTAGAAACCCTAGGGCTATTACACTTCAGTGGAAGAAAATAATTACAACAGCTAATTCAGAAATTTCTTACAGCCCAGCAAACTCGGCCTGTACGGCCCAACTTTTTTGGCCCAGCTTTTTCGGCATTGCTTTTTCGACCTAGCTTTTTCCACCCCAGCTTTTTCCGCACAGCTTTTTCGGCCCAGCTTTTTCTGGCCCTGCTGTTTTTTTGACCCTACAAAATATTTCTTCCAGCTGCAAATTCGCCCTCTTCCTCAGCCAAATCGCCCTCTTCTGCTCTCAGCTCAATGTGTGCCTCTCACTCTCCTTAGATCTGTTTTTATAATCTCTTAATGACCAAATCCTTAACCTTAAGATCTCAACGGTCAAGATTAGATATTGCCTTCCCAAGATCGACGGTTGTGACTTAATCTCTCGTTGAGATGACTTAAATCACTCAAGTCACTCAACTTTATAAAAAAATCACTTTAGTCATTAAATAAAAGCCACATTAACTTTATAAATGCAATTATAACGTTAAAGATCTAGAGAGTGTCGCTCGGACACCTCCGCATGCTAGGCACTGCCAATGCGGAAGTACCTATCCGAGCTACCCGAAAAACTTACATGAGAAACCTTTGGTTAAGAGGTGAAATTTCTGTTTTGTATGAAAAACTCTTGGAACGCAGAAATTTTAGAAAACTACAGTTTATGGTTCTAAACTTCTATATGTATGATCTATGGTGTACAATGCATTCTAATTTCTAGTGTGTTTGATATAGCAACTAGTTGTATTTTCTGTATGTTTTAAACATTTGCATCTTTATGTCGACATTATATATATATATATATATATATATTATTTGTATTCATGTGTATCCCCGTGTTGCATTTTGGGGGTCCATGTGTCACATGTTTGACACCCGTTTCCATGTGTCCGAGTGTCATGTGACTTAGTTTAACAATGTTTTCAGCATTTCTGCATATATGCAAAACAACGTCTTGTACCTCTTCCTCTTGTGCCCTTTGAGCTGGGAATTGTGGGATTTTAAGATTGCAACCTAGATGGGGAATGTGCTGTGCAATGGTGCTAAATGGTTGAAATCTATAGGCTGTCCAAGGGTGCGAATTCATTCAAAACATCAAATGACAGCAATTGTTGAAGCCATTCAGGAAGAGAAAGCAAACTTCAGATTCTTGGACACGGCTGAGTTGGCCTACTGAGTTTGACTTCACCTTCAGACTTTAGATTAAATGCTTCAAAACAGTTTGTATTACAATTTCATGCTTTTTGGACTTTAAAGGCCATTGTTTATGTTTTATGTCTCAGAAATATAATTTTGTGTATCTCAAAACTTATAGTTTAGGTATTTCGATGAAGTTTTCCCTATTAGCACCCTTTCATGTAATAAAATCAGTAAGCTTTGCATATTTGGTGTGTAATTTCTTGGATTCACATTGATGTACATGAATATATCTTTGTTAAAGTGAGATTTTTATATTTTATGTATTTTTTATGTTACTGTGCTGTTTATTGGTTTGACGTCTGGTTCCAATTTGGTTCAAAGCTGAGTCGTAATTTTGAGGCAAATCAATTCTGATCCAGTTCTGAGTATGATAACATTATTTTGGAGGTTACTAACATGCAGGTAACACCTAATTGTTTGAGATTTTTGCAGATTTTTATCATTTTCCATGATTTTCTCCATTTTGTTCAGAATCCTGGCACTTCTTCGTGACATGTGGTACCGCAGATAAGATAAGATAATTTTATTAATGTCCAATGAATGGCCACAAAAGTAGGTCAATGGGACTGAAGATTACAACAAGTACGAGTACAATGTGGGAGTGCAAACGCATCTCCTAGATAATGCTGAGAATAACATAAAGAAAGAAACCTAAGGTAGTGTAGCCTCAAAGATGTATATAGCCATGACAAAAGTATGGTGAAACAAAAAAAGAAAATGAGTATGTCTGACTCAAAGGTCTGTCCAGAGAGAGAAAGAGAGAGCGAGAGAGAGGTTTGACGATGAAGGTGTCAAACTCTCCCGGATCTGATGGCCAAGGGTGAGGGGGGTGAACTGGGCACTGGCTCGCTGTCGGAGTCCTCGGGAATGATCAAAGGGTCCGGCCGTGTGATCTTGGGGATTATCGACAATAATACTGCTGATTTGTAGAAGTTTCATTGTGTAAATTCTAGAGGGATTTCATACCACGGATCAGAACTGCCATACTATCACCTAACAGTAAATGCTAAATATTACTGATACTTCTGAAACATCTGAGATAGTGCTATTTTGGCTACTTTAAAGTTATTCTCTGGGATGCCATCGAATACGTTTTGCAGTTTTAGGGCACCTTCAGATCAAGAAGCCGGTTCCCAGTTTGTTCATCAAGGTTTTATTTATTAATCCCTGTCTTCAAGATGGTTTAAATAATTTCTTGGAAAACAAAGGAAATGCGTGTTATTATATATATATACATTTTTTTTTTGTGTTTTAGTACATTTTATAGCAATTTCAAAATGTTACGGTTAGTATGGTGGTCCTGTAAATACTTCACTTAATTGTACTATGGTCTGGTTTGTGTGCTAGATTTTTGACATATTTTCCAAATTTGTAAGAGCTATGTGCTGCTTATGTTTATTTTTCAGTATTAATATACACGTTCCATGTTCCGTATTTTATGTTGTATTTTATGCAATGTTTATAAGTGTCCTTTAATAAAAGAAAAACCAGAATTGCAATGTATATTTCCACATTTGATAGCAGAAGATTTGTGATGGGTAAAAGGGGATAGTATTCCACCAACTGTGGCAATTTATTGCATGTAATTTTCAAAAGGCACTGAAATTCTTTTGTGTGTTTCAGTTACCGAATACACACGAGAGCTGGTCTAATTGTTCCCAAGCTTCAAGAGGATGGAAAGGTAGGAATTCCGTTCATCTCATATGACTCAATCAATTCAGTTATATGGTTTGAACTCTGCAGTTCCGTTATGTCAATTAACATTTGACTTTTGATATCACTTTACTTCATGATCTTGTACCTGTATTTTGAAGCCTCGATATTGAATGTGACTATTATGGTGGTGGTGGACATCATTCGAGGTTATTTAGTCATAATGTAGTTTTATGATGCAGTATAAGTAAGTAGACGGAAATTTTCTATGTGTATTTATAGTCATGCAATTTTGTGACGCATTTAGTAATAATACATACATGCACACACTAGTACTTAACCATGTCAAAGAATTGTCATGATGCTTGGGGCCTCCGAGCCTTTACACATTATTTATTTTAGAAATGTTTAATATTTTTTTCCCAAGGAAAACCTTGCAAGGAAACCCAAGGGATGCTTTCCCACATGTGTGGATGACATCCCTAGTGTGCCTCAGCCAGTGGGATTCACTTTAGAAATGTTTATATATATCTATGATACGATGTATTACAAATTATAAGATTGTATATATAGATAAAGAAAAAAAGAAACAAAGAAATAAAAGAAAAATTGTAACAAACAAATAAAATAAAATTCAAAAGAAAATAAAATTTAATATGAAAAGTACAAAATATGGATTCATAATAAATAAATAATTAACGAATAAAAATCTTTAAAAGATCTAAAATACCAAAAAAATAGAATATATACTATAATATGATGTGTATACATTTATTTTTCTAGGTTACAAAGCCCAGGGAAAACCCTTGAGTACTTTCCCTCATTTCGAGGATGGTACCCAGGGTAAACCCTAGAATCTTTAGGGCACAAGGTCAGTCAACAACAAGGCTCAAAGCCATTACAACAATATACTCGTTATGAGTTCAACATGTCACTTGCGGGAATTGAATCCAAGTGGGGAGGATAACAATCATTCCTCCCAACCACCCGAGCTAAACCCAATTGACAATATGATGTGTATACATATATTATCTTCTAACACAATAAAATATATTATAACTTAAATAATAATATACTATTGTATGAGATAAAAATACAAATAACTATAAAATATTTTATATCTAATAAAATAAAGGAAATCTAGGGGAGGCAGGTGCGAGGGCGGGGGGGTTCTCTATGAACCCGGAGCCAGAAGAATTTTAAATTACTACTGGAATATCGGGAAAAACACCAATAATAAAGTAGAGGCTTATGCATTACTCAAAGGACTCCAACTATCAAAGACCCGCCAAATTTTCAATCTGAATGTTACAGGCGACTCCAAGGATGATGGTCCAGGGAACCGACCCAAAAAATTTGAGTCTAAAAAGAATTATTGATCGAATACGTGTAGACTCAAGGTCCCTCAAGACAAAATTCTTCCACATTCTAAGGGAAAATAACACGACAACAGACAAATTGGCGAACGAGGCCATAGGGAAACCTCCTGGAACCTTAGGGGTGGAGGGTGTTGAAGTCTTAGCCCCCTTAGCCTAATGCGACACATGACCAAGAACTAGCGTGCAAAGGCTAGAGGAGGAGCCACTTGGAGCTCCAACGCAAAAGGGGACATGTGGAGCAGGCATGTGGCCAACACAAGTGGGGAACGGTGGAGCAGACGGGTGGCAAGTGTAAAGCCGATGACTCATCGGCCAAGGACAGTCGGGATTAACAGTTTTTACGTCGGCCTCATTATGGTTTCGGGTGGTAAGTTAATACGTTAAGCCGAGCTCATGGGAAATCAAAGGATGAAGGCTCTGAGGCAGATGGATCGTGCGTGCAACATCCCCGACGTGCAGATGACTAGCCAGGATGATGTTAGGTCCAGACCCAAGCTCGCGGATATGAAGGCCTCAAGTACATCGCACCAGGTAGAATTTGTGACTTGTATGTTTGACACGAACTCGACATGGATCGTCACATGGGGAAATCTCGGTCAGTGCTCATCCTTATTGGGGAAAATTCTTTTTGTGGCTTTGGTAAGCCACTCTCACCTTGCACTCCCTTTGAATTGCATAGACTGTTTTGTGCCGATTGTCTCTCAGCAAATTTCCATCCAATGATTTTGGGCTCCCCCTCCTTACTCCTTGCCTCGCCCTTCGCCATTTCATTGCTTTGCCAAGACCTTTACCCCACGACCTTTGTTGATTTATGCTCAACCCAACAATTTCCCAATTCACAGGAAACCCAATTCGCTGCAGCTTTGCGTCCCCCCTAGCAACATGGAAAATACCCAGAGGAATCAAAGCGCACCAGAGTTCATGCATTTGCAGGGTGTCAAGGGCTTTCTAGTAGGTTCTGTACAGCCGGACCTTGAGGCGGAATGTGTGGGCTGCCAAAGGACGCGAATTCAGATGGGAGCGCTCAACTCCACTCTAACTTTTGAACTTGAAACCCTCACTCAACACATGCACCTTATTGAAAGGCTACAAGATGAAAGTTATGCCCAGAGGAGTCAGATTGAAGAGCAACACAACAGTCTGGAGATAATGTAGAGTTGATTGGATCAACTGGAATGAAATCATCAATAGCCAAGCACACCAGCAAACACCCATGGAGCATCTAAGAACGTAACTTCAGCCACAGTCAACCAAATCCCAGACCTCAACGAGCCCCACCCAGACTCAATTTGGGAGCAGCAGGGACAATCAAAGATTAAAATGGAACCGGGTCGCTGAGCTTTTGTAAAATTCAGATGTTATGTTTTGTTTTTCGTTATATATAAACAGAGTATTCTATAGATTGTATTTTGCGAAATACAATAGATGCAGTATAGCTAGGGAAGGTGGAAACTCTATGATCACAAATTTTGTTTTAGCATTTCCAAGCTTCAAAGACTATACTTCTCGAAGGTCTCTCATGGCCCTATTTTTGTATTACAGTGGATTTATCCACACTTTTTAATATATATTTCCCAGTTGTTAAAATAAAAAAATAAAATAAAGGAAATCTCTCATGGAGCTTTGAATTGAACCTTGACATGGGGCCTTGCACTAAATCCAATTATTGAGAGGATCCCATTCAGGGGGTTCATATTGAAAACTGTTTGGGGGTTCTATATAGAACCTCAACTTTGGGGAGTTTGAACAGAACCCCTCTGGGAGGTTATCCACAAAATCACCTCACAAGGAGGTTCTAACTTCTAATATCTATAATAAAACCTCCTCACAGGGGGAGCGGGTTTGATTGAACCTTGTTGGAGGTTTTGTATAGGATCTCACATAGGGAGGTGCAAATGGAAAGTGTCCCCAAGAGGGGATTCTATTCAGACTCCCACACAAGGATTCTGTATAGAACTTATAATAAAGGGCCTTAGATAGTTGTGAGATTTTTTTTTTTTTTTTGTAATTTAGCTACTCGATCTATAATAGTAATCAGAAAAAAGTACAATCAGTCTAGACTGTTCCTTGCTCCCAAAGGAAGTTGAGCCACAGCTCTCAAAAAACTAAGGACCTGTTCTGAGTTTGGTTTTTGCCTTCTAGGTCCATAACAGTGAACTAAAGCCTTAATAAAGAAACTATATCTGCCTAGTTCTAAACCAAGCCAGCTTGGCATATATACTAGCATAGCTATGAAAACAAAAGTCAGCAAAATCTGGAATTACAGAGGCTACTTCTCGGATTCCAAGGTAGAGTCAACAGTGATGAAGGTGGGGGTGTTTGCCCTCCCCTGTTTTCAGCTTCCTTTGTTTGCTTTTGCTGCTGCCATTGTCTCCCTCATGTCCTCATCCTTTGTCATAGCATTTCCCCTTTCAATCTCGCCCTTTTAATTTACTGAGAATTTTAGAATACTAATTGCCTCTAGCTTCAAAAGTCACGACGATAAAAATCTTCATGTGCTAGTATAAGTCAACAGTCTTAAAAAACTTACTGTCTCTGCTCCTGGAAAACTCTATGTCAGGTACCCACTTAGATAGTTCTTCATCCACCTCATTACTGGAGCTCATAACCTTGCACTCTCTTACCATGGCTTCAATTTCATCAACCTTGATGACATTTTGAACAGTATGTAAGTACAAAGAAAACCTTTTCTAGTATATATATAGTCATTCATATATATATATATATATATATATATATATAGTCATTCATGCAATTTAATAAAACTGTATTTTTTATGCATGTAGCGAGACAGCGATTGGACAACAAGCACTTATAGTATCCTTTTGTGTCCTTTAATGTATCGATTTAGTAAATCTTGCATTGAAGTGCTTTCCTACATAACATATTTCCTGTTATCGCACAATTTGTACTTGTCCAAAGCCCGAGACAAGTATAGGAAATTGGCGTAACAAACAGGATAGCCTATCACTGTCACCTTAATAGGAAATCCCCACGTTTTAGGGATAGATGAGGTCTACCACAGGGGAGGTGTCCCCGGTAACCTAAAGGGCTGGGAAGCTAAGGTTATGGTCAAGTTTATCCTCCCTCTCACTGGTTACCCAAGTCACAAGGTCAACGTCTAAGGATTCGAGGCAAATGAAGAGTATTTTGTGTACCTGCCTGGAACAAGAACAATACAGCATATATATAGCAATTCCAAGTACAAATATTATAGTAAAGCCTCAAAACACGATAGAAACTGTGAACATGAGCTAGCTGATATAAAATTGCAGCAAAATAAATGTTTACAACAACAATTAATGATTTGTAACAGCTGCAATAAAAACACTTCAGAAATGCTTGAAAAGACAGTGAAAAATCAGCATTTACTATGTAGAATGACTACCAATTATCACAAGCAAGTTCTGATCTGTTTAGCTAGCATTTAAAGTCAGTTATGTAGAAAATTTGCTGCAGTTAGTATGACTGTGACAAAGTTTTGTAACAGCAGCAAGTAGATTAGAAAAATTAGCTAAGCTAGGGTTAGTAAAGGTTAGTACAAGCTTGAGAGAGAAAAGTTTGAGTGTTTGATCAATCCTTCAACAAGAGAGAAGCAAGAGATTAGTGGCTTTAGGGCTTATGGAGTCAATTATATCAGCACAGTAACTTGGAGAAAACAAATGATTATAGTTGTCAAAGGACCAAGAGATGAATGCTAGAGGTGTTGGCACTTCAAGGCCTCAAGCATTCATGTCTTTGAAGAAGGATTCCACTAGGGCGTAGCACCTTAAGGCCCTAGTGTAACCTCCTCTCCTTGAACTATTGAAATATATTTAATGCAACAAGAACTAAACAAAGCTTCTAAAGTGCTAGCACTTTTAAGGATTTAGAAGCTTGTATAGACAAGATTGTTAAAATTTCAGACCCCAACCCAGTTTGTCTCGCTGATTTTTCAGCGAAAGTTAAATGCCCAAACCCAGTTTCAGCATAGTTTCAGCACAGTTTCAGCATATAAAAAACTTAGCAGAAAATAAACTTCAGAACTGAAACATGAGGATTTTGAACATCGTTTTCAACGCAGAAATAAAATATCAGCAGTATGCAAAACTCAGAAAATTTAGACACAAGAATTTTTGGTCTAACTTCGACCCTGGAAAAACCCACAAGGGGAAAACCAGTGAGAGAGGGCTTTTTATTATTATAGAGCTTATGAGAAATTTCTTTTACAGCATATTCATCTTCAGAAATTTACACAAACTTATCTGGGCATTCCTGTAGCTTTGCTCCTCGATTTTTGAACCCAGAAATCCGTACCACTGTACGGCTGTTACAACATTAAATGATGTACGGACTGTCCTTGGTTTGCGTGCTAAATTTCTGCTGCAACTGTATGCAAATTTCCAGCAGAGCAATACCTTGAAAAATGTGCCAATACCTTAGAAAAACGTGCCCAGATTTTATGACAGTATGGCCTCTTGATTTCTGTGCAAGTCCGTACGGACTGTATGGATTTTCTTGCCCAGAAAATCATGCCCAGCACCCTCCTCGTTTTCTGTGCTTGAAAAACACTGTATGGCAGCCTTGGAATGCGTGCCAATACCCTCAGAAAGTCTTGCTGCTGTCTCCCTCGAAAACTGTGCACATTAATCGCTGTACGACCTTCAGAAATCCGTACGGTACGGCCTGTTCTTCTTTGCTGCCTGCTGCCTCGAAATCCGTGCTGCTCTTTGCCTTGGGATGCATGCTCTCCTTCAGCAAATGCTGTCTCTCTTCTCAAGCTCGACCTCTCCCAGCTCTCTCTTGCTCTCTCAACAAGAAATGAATGAACTACCCAAGAATGGGTGCGCCCTCTTGCCCTAGTCGACCTCATGAGGGAAGGTGAGGGGTTTTCTAATCTAACGNTTGAGATTAGATTAGATGGGTGGCTGAGATTTGGTGTCTCTTCACTCACCCTCACTTTAGTCATAAAGTTATCTTTTAATTTGCATCTCACAAATTAATTTGACTAGGACTCACATTAGGCACTTTCTCCCCCTTAGGCGCCTAGGGAAGAGAAACACTTGCCTTGGTACTTATTTTAATTAAAAATTTAACACTCCTTCATACCGAGGAAAGTGTTACTCACCACTCCAAGCTTGTCCCTGAAAAATACAAAATTGCCTCTGCCCAATGCCTTGGTGAGTATGTCTGCAACCTGCTCCTCTGTAGATATGTACTGTAGCTCCACAACTCCTCTCTGAACATAATCACAGATGAAGTGATACAGAATCTCGATATGCTTAGACCGGTCATGAAAAACTGGATTCTCCAAGAGTTTGATGCAACTCTGATTATCACAGTAAATCACGGTAGGCCTCAACTGCACACCGAACAATCCCACCAGCATCTTGCGATGCCAAAGGGCCTCATAACTAGCCTGACTAGCTGCCATATACTCAGCCTTTGTTGAATTCAAAGCCACTGATTTCTGCTTCCGACTGAACCAAGACACAACTGCTGATCCCAATCCGAAGCAACACCTTGAAGTGCTTTTCCTGTCACTGACACATCCTGCCCAATCTGAGTCTGTATAGCCAACCAGACGAACTCCATCTCCTCTATGATAGTCCAAACCATAATCTACCGTACCACAAAGATACCTAGGCACATGTTTTGCTGCCACCCAGTGCACTCTCCTAGGCTCCACCATGAACTGACTGAGAGTGTTGACAACAAAACAAATTTCTGGCCTGGTATTGACCAAATACATCAATGACCTGATCAACTGACGATACAAAGTGGAATCCACCAACTATGACTCAGAAGCATGAAGCTTCTTCCAGTTGGTAATCATGGGAGTGGTCATGGGCCTACTATCCCCCATCTGAAATCTGCTCAGAATATCACACACATATTTCTCTTGTCCCAGGAAGATGTGTCCAGGCTCCTGCCAAACCTCCAATCCCAAGAAGTAATGCATCAGTCCAATGTCTGTCATCTCAAACTCTGAAGCAAGGCTCTCCTTGTAGCTGCTGATGAGTCTCTCTGCCCCTGTAATGAAAAGATCATCCACATAAAGGAGAAGAATGAGAGGATCCTCTCCAACCACAATGAAGTATAGGTTGGGATCCGCCTCACTCTTCTCAAAACCCAACTGTTGCAAATAGGCATCTATTCTCGAATTCCAAGCTCTGGGAGCTTGTTTCAGCCCATACAATGCCTTCTTCAGTCTACACACATGAGACTCTCTCCCATGCACCTCAAAGCCCAATGGCTGCTGAATATACACCTCTTCCTCTATAAGACCATTCAGAAATGCGGTCTTCACATCCATCTGGTGGATCTTCCAACCCATCTTTGCTGCAATGGAGATCACTGCCCTGATCGAAGTGTATCTAGCAACCGACGCAAAGGTCTCTTCATAGTCAACTCCCTCAACCTGTGAAAACCCCCGAGCAACAAAGCGAGCTTTGTACTTCTAAATGCTGCCATCTGCAGCATGCTTTAGCTTGTAGAGCCATCTGGAAGTCACCACTGACTTCCCCTCAGGTCTAGGAACAACTTCCCAGACATCGTTCTTCATGATGGAATTGTACTCTTCCATCATGGCATCTCTCCACACCTGTCTACTAGAGGC
>ML784127.1:554601-564832 GCA_009831015.1 Picea engelmannii | reverse complement strand
TGTCAGGTGCTCACGAACTGCTGTCATATGGCGAGAGGCACCACTGTCAATATACCAAGCATCTGTAGTAGTGGTCCTCGAGGATAGACATACAATCAAGGAAAATTCCTTGTCAAACTTGGTGGAAAACTCTTCCACCTCTGTTGAAGTTGCTGTTTGTTTCTTCTTCTTGTTTGGACACTGTCCTGCATAGTGCCCAAACTTATGGCAAGCAAAGCACTTGACTTTGCTCATGTCTTTTTTCCCTTCACCCTTGGGCTTTTGTCCTCCCTTTGGACCCTTTCTGAACTTCTTCTTGCTAGTGGTAGCAAGAGCCACATTCTCCTCCTCATGACCAGTAGATGAACTGCCATGTACATAACCTCTCCGAGTCTCCTCCTGAACAAGGTCATCCCAAAGACGTTCCCAACTGGGAAGCTTCTCCTTAGCAACAATGCCCTCCACAAAAACAACCCATTGTTTGGAAACACCATTCAATGCTGTTCTCACAAGATCACTGTCAGCTATGGCTTCCCTCACAGCTCCAAGTTCATCCCTCACCTGTGTCAATCTAGTAAGGTATGTGACCACATTTTCAGCCTTGGTCATTTTTATGCTCTTCAGTTTTTCCCTCAAAACCATCTTCGAGTTCTCATTTGTACTCTGGTACAATTTAGTCAAAGACTCCCACATCTCATAGGCATGTGTCTTCCCCGTCAAGTGAGGAATCAAATGATCCTTGATGGCATCAAGAATAAATCTCTTAGCCTTGATACTCTTCTTAGTATAGGCTACAAGAAGAGTAGCATCAGTAGGTACCGCAACATGATGAGTAGTGGTATTCTCCACAATGTCCCACAACTCGTTTTCTTGCAAAAGCAAGATCATCCTCTCCTTCCAAGCACCAAAATTTGCTGCCCCATCAAGTCTGTCCTCAACCCTCAAACCAGTAGCCATGACCCTCTTTTTGCTGAAAATCACAAATTCAAAAAACTCTGCCCTGTGAAGTGTCTGCTGTCCCAACTTTCTGCCTGCTGAAATCTTTGTTTCCCTTCAACTCAGCTCTGATACCATGTTAAAATTTCAGACCCCAACCCAGTTTCAGTCTCGTTGATTTTTCAGCCAAAGTTAAATGCCCAAACCCAGTTTCAGCATAGTTTCAACACAGTTTCAGCATATAAAAAACTTAGCAGAAAATAATCTTCAGAACTGAAACATGAGGATTCTGAACATCGTTTTCAACGCAGAAATAAAATATCAGTAGTATGCAAAACTCAGAAAATTTAGACACAAGAATTTTTGGTCTAACTTCGACCTTGGAAAAACCCACAAGGGGAAAACCAGTGAGAGAGGGATTTTTATTATTATAGAGCTTCTGAGAAATTTCTTTTACAACATATTCATCTTTAGAAATTTACACAAACTTATCTGGACATTCCTGTAGCTTTGCTCCTCGATTTCTGAACTAGAAATCCGTACCACTGTACCGCTGTTACAGCATTAAATGCTGTACGGACTGTCCTCGGTTTGCGTGCTAAATTTTCTGCTGCAACTGTACAAAAATTTCCAGCAGAGCAATACCTTGAAAAATGTGCCAATACCTTAGAAAAACGCGCCCAGATTTTATGACAGTACGACCTCTTGATTTCTGTGCAGGTCCGTACAAACTGTACGGATTTTCTTGCCCAGAAAATTGTGCCCAACACCCTCCTCGTTTTCTATGCTTGAAAAACACTGTATGGCAGCCTTGGAATGCGTGCCAATACCCTCAGAAAGTCTTGCTGCTGTCTCCCTCGAAAATTGTGCACATCAATGGTTGTACGGCCTTCAGAAATTCGTACGGTACGACCTGTTCTTCCTTGCTGCCTGCTGCCTCGAAATCCGTGCTGCTCTTTGCCTTGGGATGCGTGCTCTCCTTCAACAAATGCTGTCTCTCTTCTCAAGCTCGACCTCTCCCAGCTCTCTCTTGCTCTCTCAACAAGAAATAAATGAACTACCCAAGAATGGGTGCGCCCTCTTGCCCTAGTCGACCTCATGAGGGAAGGTGAGGGGTTTTCTAATCTAACGATTGAGATTAGATTAGATGGGTGGTTGAGATTTGGTGTCTCTTCACTCACCCTCACTTTAGTCATAAAGTTATCTTTTAATTTGCATCTGACAAATTAATTTGACTAGGACCCACATTAGGCACTTTCTCCCCCTTAGGCGCCTAGGGAAGAGAAACACTTGCCTTGGTACTTTATTTTAATTAAAAATTTAACAAAGATCTCCTTTAGCAAAACTTAGCAAATAAAGAGCAAGAAAGAAGCACCTTATGTTTCTTACCCTAGATTGCCAAAATTTCCACCAAGAAATGATCCAAGAAGCATTCACACAAGTCTCCAAGAGGTGTGCATCAAAATTTCAGCCAATAAACCTAAAAAAGGGCGCAAATTTCGGTCCTCTCTCCAAGTGAGGAGAGTTATATGAAATAATTGAAATGCCAACCGTATTTATATGGAAAATCCTGGCCTAATTACCCGACAATTGTGTCTTTTCACAGTTTTGAGCTTACTTCTCAGTTTGCTCATTAAAATAAAAAATAAATTCAGTTTTTACAAAATGACCCTCAAAGGGTGATGTCATACCCCTTTAGGCTGATGTTAGGCCTCCTAAGGTGACGTCCAAGCTGGAAGGAGGCGGCGCTAGGCCTCCAAAGGCCACTCAACATCATCACACGTGCCAAGTGTCACATCCAAGCTGGCTCATCATCTCAATCAAGCCCTAATGACATCATGGGCTATAAGGGTGACATCCCAGCTTCGAAAGGCCAACGTCTTGGTGTGAGATAGATGGAATCTCTCGTCCTAATCCTGCCAGAGTGCCTCCAAAGGCAACATCCTCTTTCTTCACTGTGTAAATGGTGATCACAAGCTAACCCCAGAGGTGGGGTTTCTACATCCATCTTTGGGCTCCAAAGCCCCATGAAGGTCCAAACAAGTCATCTTCTCATGAACACCTGTCCACCGGGCAAGGACCTGCAAAGACAAACAGATATGCCCTCCAAGGGTCCATAAGTCACAAGAATCATGTCAAGTAAGCCACATCTAATAATCAAACCACCCGAACATGTGCATCAAACGACCCTTTTCAAACTAAACAAATTCTTAAAGAACTTACACAATCTGTCAAATTTATGCGTGGGAGGGGTGTCAGAGAATCCTATTGGGTTAATCATTCCCCAAGTCAAGGATGTTTCCCGAGAGACACCTATCTAAGCCATGTCTGAATGTGTGGTGGAGTGGGGTAAGACTTCTGGGCATGGGGTTCATGACATGCAAGGGTTTGTATTATCTCACTTATGGGTGCCTTTGTAGAGGGTGTGTTGCCCTTCGTCTGCGATGCAACATTTGTCCAAGGCCATTTATTGCCATTTATTAATTAAAGTCCAAAACAATTGGGTACTCCAAATGGGTACTATAAAACTTGGGTGGCAATACCACAATGTCACTTGATGGGAGAGGTACACATAGTGCCATAGGGGTAAAGTATAGCTTGTAACGCACTTGTGTAGATCCCTCAACAAGTGGGATGTCTATATATGTGAGCTTTTGCTTTTGCAGGGATTATTCTTTTAAGAGATAACGCTTCATTGTTTCTCAAGACCACTTGGGCGAGCATGTAGAAGGTTTATGATTTGACTTTTATCTTTTTCCAGCTACTTTCCCCTATGGGCATTTAGCCCCTTCTTCCCATGAAATGAGGTACAATCCCTTGTTGGGTCAGTACACCCGAAAATCCCAAAAGATAAGGAGATGGAAGGAAAGAGGTGTGGAAAGTGATAAGTATGATCGAGAGTGGACGATGACTCTTCAAGGAAACCACCAATAACACCCTATTCCCGAGGGTGACCAACTTACTAGGACAAAATGACACCCACCAAGGTTAAATAAGGCAAAGAGTATAAATTCCAAGCAAACATTCTGTAATCAAGAAAGAATTCTTTGCAACATATTCAAATGCTTCAATTATTCACCTCATGAAGCAAGACCTGTTGCCCTCTGGGGCCAGGCCGGTGTGATGGACGCTGCTTTGCTGCTAGTGACATATGATGGTGCATCAATGAATAGGAGGGGCCTTGCGGGGCTATGCTAGTCAATCTGGTTCTCGACACTCCATGTCTGCTACCTATGGGCCTCGAGACATGATCTCCATAGTTACCCCTAATGTGAGGGGGTAACATTTCCAATACCTTTTGACACATCCAAAAGATATCATCCGCTATGATAGCCAAAGAGCTTAAGAGAACTCACAAGGCAATCTATTCATGCCAAGAGATTTATCCATAATGATGTCTCTAAAAGCTTGTAATAGCTCATCTTTATCTGGAGGTCGAGATAAAAAAGATTTTTCATACTTGGGGATATTCGTAGTGTTAGTGTGAATAGGGTTCTTAGCTATCTAGTTCTTTCTTAGCTAGTTCTCCGCTTTAACTCTCATCACACTAGGTTAAGTTTAGTTTAGGGACTTTTTCACTTTATCCCATATTGGTTTTTCTTTTAGTCTCTTGGGTGGTAAATCCTATATATACTCACCCATCTCTCTCATCTAGGCATCTCGTTTTCATCGTACACTTTGCATTCTCTTGAGTAGAATACATTTTATTCTTGCACATTTCTGATTCCTAGCTTTTCTTTCCTTCATTCATTTGCATTCTTGGGTGGATTTTTAGCTAAATTTTACGTGCTATCAAAGCGGTTGTGAGTTGTGGGTTAGCAATCTTTTTAGAAATCTGAGTGTAGAGCTATTTTTTTTTCGAAGCAAACGAGTATGCTCTTCTCTTGCATCCTGAGATGATCTGGAGAATCAAAAAAGTGTGGAGAAAACATTAGATTCTGGGGGGGTTCTCTTTTTGACTTGCTAGATGCAGGTTTTTTCAGAGCTTCATAGAGACATTCTGAGCTCACCATTGAGTTCAAAGCAACTGAGATAGCTAGATTTACCTTTCATTTCGTCCTAGTTGGACACCGAAGGCCAAATCTACGAGGGTTTGAAGCTAGAGGTTCATTGCCAGATACAGTAGGGAGCCACCATTTTGGGTCAAATCCGACCATGCCATTGCGCTCAGAAGGCCTAAAAACGCTAACATTGACTGTCCAGTCTTCAATTTTGAGCAAAGTTGTCCTGGGGCAAATTTTTTTTGCTCAGGGAGCTGTACGGCCCCCCAACTTGCACTTCAAGTTGGTGGTTTCACTAAGTTTGGCGGTAGTTCCACTAAATGTGACGGAAGATGAATTTTGGTGGTTTCACTAAGTTTGGTTGCATTTCCTCTATATCTGGCAGAAGGTGAATTTTGGCGGTTTTGCTAAGTTTGGTAGCAGTTTCGCTAAATTTGGTGGAAGGTAAATTTTGGCGTTTAAGCTAAGTTTGGCGGCAGTTCTACTAAATTTGGCAGAAGGCGAATTTCGAATTTCCTATCCCGTCTCCATTGGCAGGTTGGGTTTTGAAGACAAACTTTGTAGGCTCATATCTCGGGCTTTCGACCTCCTTTTCTCGAGAATTTTCTTTTTTATTGGAGCTAATTTTTTGTGCTCTCTGTGTTGGTGCAGATAGTTTTTGAATTTGGTGCACGGATTTTACAGAATTTGAAGATTCTCACAGGTGACATTGCGTAGTTCTCGTTTTGAGAACTTCAAAGGCTCATATCTTTTGCATACGACCTCGGATCAAGGTGATTCTTTTTATGAAAGTGCATGATTTTTTGTGTACTTCGCAATGGCTGTTTATTTCACTTGATATTGTGCCAAAATTGTACTTTCATCACATACTCATTTTTTGAGGATTTGTAAAGGCATTGAAGTCAAGTCTACTCAGTGTTCTCTTGCTAGTGGCAATTGTAACCACACTAAATATAAAATGCCAAATCATTTTTCTTTGGGGGGGGCTCTTTGATTGAGTGATTCAGGGGCATGTCTCTTGGTGTGATTGTGCTTGTGCATCTCTTTCTACTCACACTCTCTTTTCCTTCACAAATGGGTAACTTTAAATTTCCATTGCTAACACCATAAAACTACAACACATGGCATCAAAATGTATGGTATACCTTAATGCAACATTGATATACAATTTATGTTGAACAAAAGGTAATTGAACACACAGATGACAAGGAAAAAGGTACTCTAGATGATGGAACAAACAAAAGCTCTTGGTTGTCTTAGGAGTCTAGTTTCCCTTGATATAATGTTTCAACTTGATGGATGTACAAATTCACACGATGCATGGGTAACATTAAAAACTCTCTATTGTACAACTGGTGAAGTTAGGTGATATCAACTTAACAATGAACTAATGAGTCTCTATCCTAAGTCTTTTGACAACATCCAGGATTATATAACAAAGTTTAATGACCTAAGAGCCTAATGTAAATCATGTGATGTAGAGAAAAAGGACATACAACTTGTCTTAACTACCTTCTCTAAAATTGAACCTGAATACGCTGCATTTGTTTCTAGTTTTTACACTCATAGGTTGACTATGGGATCTGCATATACAATGCCTTCTTTTGCTTCCTTTTCAGAAATGTTAATGCATGAGCAGGGGAAGCTTCTTTCCATGGGTCTCATTAAGCCATCTTAGTCTCAGGCTTTGTCGGCTGGTTAGCCGAAGGCGGAGAAAGAGTCAGGGAAATCTGACAAGAAACAAAAGAAGTCCAAGAATAAGTCATAGAAAGATTAGGTACAATCATCGTTTTCCCCAAAAGCAGACTCCAACTCCTCTTCTTCGAAGGGGAATTCTTAGAAGAAGGATAGGCCAACTTGTAGTTATTGCAAGAAGGTTGGTCACGAGGAACATTTTTGTCATAAGAAGCCGATTGATGAGCTCAAGCATTTTCTGAAAAAGAACAACATTAATCTGCCTTAACATAATTCCTCTACTCCTTTTTGCAAATTAGGCAAAGGGAAAGCAAATGCGCTTGTTGCAATTGCAGATTCTTCTCAACAATGCATTCTTGACTCGGGTGCATCACATCACATGGGTTATGTCAGAGAACAATTTTCTTTGTTGGAGCCTTGTTCAGTGCCTCACATTCTCATTGGGGATCACTCTCCTGTAGATGTTATCGGGAAAGGTTTTGTTGATGTTGGCATTGGTACTTTTGAGGATGTCCTCTGTGTGCCTAATCTGTCAACCAACCTTCTCTTCGTCTATCAGATTACCGAGCATGAAAGAAAAGTTGAGTTCACTCCAGATTCCATCACCATTGGGGATCTTGAAGACATTGAACTTCTTGCAGTTGATAAGGTTGATCATGAGTTTCGCCTATATGCTTTCTCTCACTTTGTACCTGATTCTCTTTCTACTGCTTTGCTCGCCCATTCAGATTTTGTGAGCAAGCTATGGCATGAGCGGTTTGGCCATTTCAACTTTTGCTATCTTCAACATCTCAGCATGTAGGATATGGTCGTAGGTCTTCCTCGGATTAGTTTCTCAGATGGAGTTTGTTCGGGTTGTGCCTTGGGAAAGCATCCCGAGGACGAGTTCGACAAAGGGAAGGCTTGGAGGGCTTAAGAATTCCTTGAGCTGGTTCTCACTGATGTGGGGGGTCCATTTCCATCTTTGTCTTTCAACAAGGCTCGCTACTTGCTCACTTTTATTGATGACTTTTCTAGATACACCTGGGTTTACTTTCTTCTGTAGAAAGGAGAAGCTTTTGGTAGATTCCAGGAGTTCAAGGCTCATGCTGAGAAACAATCTGGGAAGTGCATCAAAATTCTCTGCACAGACAATGGAAGGAATATGTGAACCACCGCCTTGAACAATTTTGCACTCTTGAAGGGATATATCTTCAACATACTGTCACCTATACACCTTAGCAGAACGATGTGGCAGAGAGGAAAAATAGGTCCTGTTATCACCATTTTGTGGGATGACTAAGGAGATGATGTCTCGATGCCCTTCGGTTGCAGATATGGAGTGCCGAGAGACCACATGACTAGCTGTATCCACTTGATGTACAAAAGCCCGCTCTACCACCACATTCTGATCCATTTTTAGCGCATCCACCACACCAGCCAGCTTCTGGAAGGCAGATGGATCTTGCTCCATGCGGTACAAGTCAGGTATTGTGGCAGGTAATCACCCTAATATTTAAGGCATTTAATTATGTTTTATTGAAGCTGCTTTTGATTATAGAACACCTGCTTGGACATTATGCTTTTAACCCTATTCCACCTTGGTGAGTGTCATAGATTTCCTAGTAAGTGGCCAACCTTTGGGGAAAGTTTGTGACTGGGGGTCCTTTAAGGGGTTGTCGTACCATTCCCGACCATACTTACCACTTTCCGCTCATTACATTCTCATCATATTACCCTCTTCTAGGCTCTTTGACTTTAGTGATCCAAGAAGGGCATGTACCTCATTTCATGGGAAGAGGGGGCTGAAGGCCCAGAGGGATTGCTGTTGGCTAAAAAGATAAAAGCCTGAATATAGACCTTCCAGATACTTCACCTAGGGATCCCTGAGGAAGCAATGAAATGCTTCTCTATAAGAAATGGGGGACCCACATAGAAATAAATGATAGTGAATGCTTAAGGGGTTAGTTGGAGGATGGGAGGTCTCATCACAAGCCAACCTATCATGATCATGGGTATTTAGCGGTATGACATTACCATCATCTGGTCACCAAGCCAGGGTAGTGGCTCTCAGTTACACAATTGAGAGAAAGGGGGTCTCATCACGAGCCAACCTTCCCATTTCCGCCAAGTATTTGTGAATGACATTGTCGTTATTTGGACACCAAGCCAGGACAGTGGCCTTCAACTCGTTCCTTAAAACATGAGAGAAGTAAAGAATGGAAAGAAGATGGGCTTGGAAAAAGTGCATAGCAAACGAAGGTGCCAGACACCCTCTACAAAGGCACCCATAAATGAGATAATACGAGCCCTTGTATGTCATGAAACTCATTCACCTATGAAGTCTAAACCCCTTCCACCTCATCATCCACTACATAACCTTGAAAGGCCATCCTTGGGGCATCCCCTACTTGAGGGCTTTGGTTTACCCAATAGGATTTTTATGACACCCGTCCCATACTTAAACTTGGTCAATTGTATAGGGTTTTTGAGCATTTGTTTAATTTGATGAGGTAGTTTTGATGCACATGTTTAGGTGCCGTGCTTATTAGATGTGGTACACACTTGTCATGATATCTTTGACTTGAGATCTTTGGAGGGCATACCCTTTTGTTTTGCAGGACCTTGCTTGGTGGCTAGTTTTGGGAGAACAAGCCTAGCTTGGGCTTCCATGGGGCAAGAAGCCCACATGTTGGATGCTGTAGGCCCGCACATCGAACCACAGAGACATGCTTTTGGAGTCTTACATGGCTTCAAGGAGGACCTTATCCAGCCCCTATTACCCAAACGACTTGCCTAGGAGAGGCAAAACGTCACCTTTTGAGGCTTGACGTCATGCTTGAGGGGGTTTGGTGGTGATGGAGCCATTGCACATTGACACTTGGCATATTTTGACCGGAGGAGACATGGATTGACCCTAGCACATGATGATGAGGCTCAAGGAGCCCCAATGACCTCCTTCTCCTTCTCCAACGACTTGGAAGAGTGTCAAAACATCCCCTAAAGGGGTGACATCATCTTATTTTTAGGGTTTCTATTGTGCAAAAGTGAAATTTAAATGAATTATTTAATATTATTTGTGTTAAGGGGCAAGATTAAGGTTGTTGACCCCTATCTTGTGGTTTACCCTAAAATTATGTGGACAAACATACTTGAGGACATTTTGTATAAATAGTGAGGAACTCTATTTCATTCTATCATAACTCTCCCATTGTGAGAAGTACTTGGCTGAAATTTTCTCTACTCTTGGTGATTATGGTCTTTCTCTCTTGTGAAATGTCTTTTGGTGAATTTTTCTTGGTGAATGGATGATGAGTGATGCGCACCCCCTAAAGGCTTGCTCTCTTGACTCTTGGATGAATTTTGCATGGTAAAGTAGGGTTTTGATATCTCATTTCTTGGATTGGGTAAGGAAAAATCTGCATATGCTATTTCTTTCTTGGTTATTTTGGTTATTGTTGGTGGAAATTGTTGAGATTTGTACCTTGGGAGGTGTTCCCCATGTGCTTTTGTCCTCCTTAGCACATGTGGGAAGGATTAGACACTTTGTACCTAGTACTTTTGTCTATTTTCACTTTGACTTTGGTTAAAGTGCATTTTGGTCACTTTTGGCAAAAGTGAGTATTAAATCACTTTGTGGT
>ML784127.1:493903-534368 GCA_009831015.1 Picea engelmannii | reverse complement strand
TCTTGCCGACATATTCCGACATATTCCGACATTTTCCGCCGATGTCGCCGACATGATCTCTACCCCACCCTCGCCGACACTTACCCCGACACGACATTTACAGCATTGGTATACATAGCAAGCTCCTCACGAGCCTTGCCACAAAAACTAGAGAAATAAGTGCCCAAACTGTGGTGCGCCCTCTCCCTTTGTTACCCTCTGCATTGAACTGAAGCGCCCTAGCTCATCTGTAACCCAATGAAGAAATCCCTCCTCATGAATGTCCTTTCATGTGCTGCCTCTCCACTGAAACTGTCAGAGCTAGAATCCTCCAAGCAGATTTGCTACCAGGTAGCTGCCAGTCCTCTCAACAGGTGCACCCTCCTCCTAGCAGAAATGATCACCATAAATAAATTGAGCCATAAACTGAATGTCTCTCTCCACCGGAACAAGCGCCCAAGCTCTCCTCTCCCTATGCATCAGACCTCATCTCAATCTGACAAGTCCTCTCCTGATGAGCAAATGAAGGATAATGAATGCGCCTCCTCTCCTAGATGCGCCCCTACTCCATGTAATATGCTCCCTCTCAAGAATGAAGGCTAAGACTCCATGGAAATACTCTCCATGCAAGCTCCAAGCAACCAAGAGCCTCTCCTCAAGCTCTCAAGGGTTTCTCTCAAACTCTCATGAAGTGCGCCCTCCTTCTCCTCAAGAAACGCGCCCCTCTTCTCTTCTCCAAAACTCACAAGTGAAGAATGAATCTCCAAAACTCACTTTACCCTCTCTTTAGCCTCCTTGAGCCAACCCTAAAAGATCAATGGTCTAGATTAGATCTAGCCAAGTCTAATCAATGGGTGAGATCTCATCCTAAAATCTCACTAAGGAAACCCACTTTCCTTAGTTGCTTTATGTCTATTAATTCACCCACATTGTCAATTAATTGTCACTTTATGACTTAAGTGACATATTTCACTTTTGACTTAAAACTCCTAAGTCAAAGTGAAATTAGAATCATAAAGTAAATACAAGGGTAATAGTCTTCCCCCTTTATGCTTAGAGACTCATAAGCACATGGGGACCACTTTCCAAGGTACCCAAATCTCAACATTTCTGAGCCACGCTGCTTGTCTACTGGCAGCACTTGCAACAATGTATTCTGCCTCTGCAGTGCTCTGGGCTATGGAGCCCTGTTTCCTGCTGGACCAGGAGATCATAGCTGAACCCAAACTGAAACAATATCCGGAAGTGTTCTTCCGGTCCACTGTACTGCCCATCTAGTCTGAATATGTATATCCATGAACTATTACACTTCCACCGGAAGTGTATCTAAGCCCTTTGGCTATAGTCCCCAGAACATATCTCAGAATATGTTTAACAACAACCATATGAATATGCTTCGGTTCACACATGAACTGGTTGAGGGCATTCACTGCATGATAAAGATCCGGTCTGGTATGTATAAGATACATCAATGACCCAATGATCTACCGATATATGGTGAGGTCTTCCGGATCTGAGCTTGTAGCTTGGGCTTGTAACTTCTTCAGGTTAGAAATCCTTGGTGTGGATATGGAATTACAGTCCAACATGCCAAGTCTGCGGAGCATATCAATTGCATACTTGTTCTTGTGAGAGAAAGATCTCACCTGGTTTTTGCCACACCTCTAAGCTCAAAAAATAATGCTCAAGACCCAAGTCTTTGATTTCAAAATCTGCTGAAAGCTCCCTCTTAGTCTGAGCTATCAAATTTTCCTCTCTTTTAAGGAACAGATCATCCTAAGACAATAGGATGATTCTATACAATTTTATATAAAGATTGTGATCTGCAATACTCTTGGTGAAGCCAAGACTCTGTAGATTTTTTTTTTTGTCAATGCTTCCATACCAAGCTCTCGGAGCTTGCTTCAATTCATCGGATTCTTTCTCATGGATTACGAATCCCTCAGGTTGTTCGATATAACCTCTTGCTCAACTTCACTGTTAAGAAAATCAGTCTTAACATCTATCAGGTGAAGTTTCCAACCAAGAACTGCGGCAAGAGAGATAATGATCATGATAGAAGTAATCTGACAATGGGAGCAAGGATCTTGTCATAGTCAATTCCTCTTTTCTGAGAGAAGCCACGAGTCACAAATCTAACCTCAATACTGCCATCCGCTGTATTTCATGGCCCAATCCACATACTGGGACTACTCCCTTTGAGTCGTATAAAATGTCTGCTTTCCTGCATGTGCAAATAGGCTCCCTCTGAACCTTCAAGATCCGTTAACTCTGATCTGGTGTCGTAACTGTTCAAGATGGACTCACATACCAGGAGAAGTTCCATCATACTGCGGAGTTCCCAAACCAAAAATGACCTAGCTAACATCAACAAGTATATGATGAGATCACAACTTCCTTGGTCATACAAAAGAGATCACAACTCTTCTTGCTGTCATTAGTAGTCACATACTTATTTCAAATTTAGGGATATGTCTTACCTTTAACTTACTTGGGCTGAAGACACACTCTTTATTTTGCAGCCTGCTACAATCGGTAGCTTCTAAAGACATCTCAAGACCAAAAATAAATTACAATAAGTAGGGCAGTTTACCTTTACCTTATATACTTCATATATAAAAAATATCAAACTCAAACTGGTAAAAGGTCCATGCACAACCTAGCCTGTAATGTCTCTCCAAGACCCCTGCGTACAGGTCTAAACTTGGGTAAGGTCCCCATTTCTCAGAGAGGTGATCAAAACACAATAATCGAGCTAGGGTACTGTTATCTATGATAATCCTTCTCGACTCCTCTTTGTTTGGATTTCAGTTAAAGGCTTCATGAAACTTCAGATTGTGTAAATGCTTTTGAAAGCAATACCCTAAATATCTTTTCTGTAGTATAAATTGTAACTTATATGAAACCTGTAATTTTAGTTGCTGCACAATAGTTATGTGAATTTCATATAAGCATTCCAGCCAGTAGAATTTCATGGATAATTTTGAATTGCCATGGAAGATAATTTGAGAAAGATATCAATCAGGTAGATATCAAGAGTCTTGCCACTTGAATATATAAAGAAACATTTTGCTTTGCACCCAATCTATCGCTCTCGCTGTTTCAATGGTTTTGAGTCCAGTAATGAATTTCAATTTGGATTTGAGCTGAAAGGGGTGTCAGCCACATCAATTGAAGGTTGATTCTGAAAGGCCTGCCCAGGCATATGGAGTGCTACATGGATGTATATCAGCCTCTCTTGCTGAGAGTCTTGGAAGTCAGGGTTAAGCACCAGTCATTTTCAGCCAACACCTGTTGGTATGGGTAACAGTGACCCTAATGCATATTGGGCGCATGTTATAAGTGAGTATAAAAAAAAATAGGTCCTTACTTGGATCCCCTCTCACTAATGCACATTAACACACTTCATCAAATCTGATTACCATGCACTTTATGAGAAACAATATTTACATTGCTTGTGTTTCATAGCCCTTTTCAGCTTGAAGTGTTCCTAACCACTGCTGTCACAGTTGACCTCACTGCTGTAGCAAAAAGGTGTCTTTGCTGAGTGTAGACTTTCGTCAAACATTGAAGCTGTAGGTGTCTTTCTTTGCTAACAATTTACTGCTGTTGTATTTTAATTGAGTTTTCTGAGGGTTAAGTAAGGTTTTGGATGTGTTTTAGTATGCAAACAGTTCTCAAAAAAATATAACAGCAAGCTCTTAAAGACACACACTCACAGCTGATGTAACACAAACAACACAGCAGTAAACTATTTACTAAATACCTGTGTTTAACTCAGCAAAGACATGATTAAAACTCACAGATTTAATTGATGCACATACTGTTGATGATCCTTTATGGGCTGGGAGAAAAGAATGCCAAAGGTCTGCCCTCTAAAGTTGTTTCTACTGCTTCAAAGAATAAAAACCACAGAGATAATTTGCCCTTTTTCCCATAGCTCGACCTGTAGGAAAAAAATCAATTCCAGCAAGGAGATATGGCAAACTCAGCCTTTGAGGATGGTACGTCCAAGCTGCTGCAGTGCTGCACTCTTACTGCTCTGCTGAGTGTGCCATGAAGATCTGAAGAACAAACCCTAAAACAAGGACTTACGCAGGCTCAAGTCTGCAAATCTTGAGCTCTTTTCACGCCCTAAGCTTTGATACCATGTTAGAATTAGGAAAAAATAGAAACAATAATGCCTTTTAAATTTTCTGTTCACTAGATCAACACAAATGAGAAAAGAATTAAACAGATCTAAATTAAATTCTGAGTATAAACAAAATTCTGAGTGAAAAGACAAACCTCAACCTTACTACTTGATCTATGAAAGATGTACCTGTCACATGTGTGGATGTAAGCCTATAGAATATGCTCAGAAATTGTTTTAGGTTCATGGATCAAACCTCTAGGGTTTGATCTCTGTCATATAGACTTAGGAACAGTTTTGCCAAGGTATAGATCATTACAAGACAACAACAGCAAGTACCCCACAAGAAGGGACAGCAAGGCATAGACCACAACTGAGACAACAAAGGCAAGTACCCCACAAGAAGGGACAACAAGAATACCACAGCAAAAAACTGAAACAACAAATCCAACATAGCAAATAGTAACTCCTCCATAACAAATCAAGAAACCCTCCTTAGCAAATAGTCTCCATAACAAATCAGCAAACCCTCCTTAGCAAATAGCCTCCATAACAAATCAGCAAACCCTCCATAGCAAACAGTCCATAGAAAAAGAAGGCAGCACAGGATAAACACCCCAACACAGGAGACAACAAGACTGGAAACCCTCACAGTGGTCTTACTTCTGTAAACAACAGTCAAGAAGAGGAGGCCGCGACACCTTTATCAGGTCCGTGGCTCCTTAAACTGAAATGGCAGCCAAGAGGGGAGGCCGCAACACCTTCCCTTAGGTCCGTGGCTCTCCTAAACAGATCCGCCGGCCAAAAGGAGACACCAACAGTCCCACATACATCAGCAAAATAGAAGATGAGGCTCCCAGTCAACACAAGACCAATCAAATACCTCAGATTTGAAACTGTTAAACCAAATGGAGAGGCAGCACCGACAAACTCAGATCTGAAACTGTTACATCAAATGGAGAGGCTGCACCAACAAAATTCAGATTTGAAACTGTTACATCAAATAGAGAGGCCGCACCAACAAAACAAAACTCAAATCTGAAAAGATAGTCCAAAGAGGAGGCCGCACCATCATCAAGAGAAAACAACAAATAGGAGAGTGAGGAGTGAGCGAGTGTGAGTGTAATAGAATGCTAGAGGGTAGGGTCTTATTTATAGGTAGGGAGAGGGGTTAGGGCAATTAAAATTATAATTAAATATTGACATTTAATTAATATAAATATTAATTAAAATGTCAATTAATATTAATATTAATTATAAAACCCCCAAACACATATAAAACCCCAATCACATAAATAAAACCTCAATCACATAAAACAAGGGGGGGTCCATAATGGCAAAACATGTCCACATGAGTCTCATAATGACCTATAAACTTTATCATCACTGCATAAGAGGGTACATCAACAATGTGGTCATGTCTATCTTCATAGGCACTCCTAGGTCTCATGGACCATCCCGGGAGAGAGGAAGAGGATCACACATCAACACGTCTTCGTATTTCACCAAGATCTACCTGGTCTAAGACCAGGTTTCCCCATAACACATCTGAGGGCCCTATAACACATCTAGGGTCTTATCCACCAAGGAACAAGACCAAGGATGAACCCATGCATTAAGCAAGGGTTCCCTGGAACACATCCAGGGGCCCTAGACTCATCTAGGGACTTACATTAAAGACCAAGGAACATATCCAAGGATCAATCCAAGCACCGGGCAAGGATTCCCTGTAACACATCCAGGGGCCCTAGACACATCTAGGGACTTATATCCACCACCAAGGAGCATATCCAAGGATCAATCCAAGCACCGGGCAAGGATTCCCTGGAACACAACCAGGGACCCTAGACACATCTAGGGACTTACTGCTTGGTCCAAGACCAAAAACCCTAGTTATATACTGGGGACCCTCAGTAGGGTCTTTTGCCATGGCTCTCACTGCTTGGTCTCATACCAAGAAACCCCAGGAGTGTGTTGGGGGCCCTAGTTTACAGCTAGGGTCTTAACCATCCTCCGGAGAATGGCTCTTGCAACTGCATTAATTTCAACACTAATTAAACTAGAGAAATTGATCCCTTGAGATTAAGATAAATTGATTAAATGATTAAGGTTTATTGAGTTAAGTGATTGAAATACAATAGATAGAAATGCTTGAAGGAGATGTAACTTGCAAGAACTTGAAAGAAAAATAAATTGCAAGTAAATGAACTATGCCTCCATGGGTTTAAGAAAGAAAGTAAATGGAATTAAATGCTTCTAAACTATAAGACATCACATGAACTTGAAAGAGCAACTAGAAGCATAAACCACAACTATCTAACAAACTAAACTAGCCTTACAATATAACATGGGTGGCAAAGCCAATCCTCTTTGCTAGGTGTAGGCAAAAGAATGCAAGAAAGAAAATAACTTAACTTGAAAAGGAAAGCAAGTAAACCTAGCCACACAACCTTGTCTTAAGGACAAGTGGGGCAAACAAAATAAAACTTAAAACATAAAATACATCTAAGTCCTAGCCTTACGATTTTGCATGGGTGGCTAGGCCAATCCACTATGCAAGGTGTAGGGAAATGAAAAGTAAAAACGCAGAAAATTACTTTTTATGAGAACTGCAAGCTCTAGAGACTCTCTTGGGGCTTGCTTACAATGGAAGAGTAAGGGGAAATAATTGGGAAGATGTTACCCCAACTTAGGAGACTTCTATTTGACGTTTTGGGCCCCTTTTGGGCTGTAGATCCTCCTATTGGGTTGTAGACCTGCAGAAAATCAGCAAGCAAAGCTTGCTGGAAATGCCAAAAATGTTAGAGGAATAAGAAAGAGAAGAACATAAATTTTAAGAGGATTTTAAGTGGGTGAAGGGATAAATTTTCAGATCTGAAATTTATTCTTTTCAACCCTTAGTAACCTGCAAATACAAGAAATTAAGCTACAAGACAAGTAAGGAGGTGAGTAGATCCAAGAATATCAACAAAATACTTGCTAAAATTAGGAAACTACTCCACATAAGACCTATGGCAATACTACCATAGATCTATCCAAGCAAAATACTTTGCTTGGACATCCTACACTAAATCTATAAGAAGAAACTCAAAATAACCAAAATACAAGTCACCTCCAATGTGGATCCAAATCAAAACACCAAGAAGACTCTCAATGCCAATGTTTTCCTCCAAAGATCCCTTTATTAGAAGTAAGCTTGAGCAAATACTTGCCACAAGCTTGAGAAAAGAATGAGAGAGCAAGAAAGAATGGGAGAGAAGAGTGGGAGAGATGGGAGAGGAGAGGAGAGATTTGGGTAGAGTAACCTTGCAGTGAGAATAAATGTGTCAAATGAGGGAGGGGAGTCCTTTATTTATACTTGGGAGCCAAGAGTGACCCCTCTTGGATGCTCTCCAAGTGTCCATCAATCAAGAGTCATTGAGCATCTCAAGGGGCGCACTTTTAGGGTTTTGAGCAAGTTAGGGTTTTGGTAGATGAGTGAGGGGGTGAGGTGGCACCTTTTTGACTTTGTCCAACAACAAATTAGACTTTGGGGAGTGAACTTAGGGAGAGAGCAAGTTTCTTCATTTAATTTTTCACTTTACTTGAATTTCTCCTCAAAGGGGGTGCAACTTCCTTAGGGAGATGGATGGTGTGAAGTGGTGGCTAGATGAGGGGGGGGGGGTTTAAGTTAGGAAAAGTGTTTCTCTAACTTAGGAAAGGGGTTTAGGATTATGTCCCACTCTTTCTCTAACCTTTTTGCTTCATTATTACAAAAGATTGACATTTTGACTTTGTCCAACTAAGCAATTAAATTGCCGACTTGGACTGACTTGGACTCCTCATGGACAAACACCCAACAAAACTTGTCCAATTGAGCTGAAACTTGGTCCAAGGGTGTAGGGGGTCTCATTCCATTTCTTTTGAGCAGAAATACCATTATCAAAAATCCCAAGGACCTAGTTTTTACATTTTTACATAAAAAATAATTAAAATTACCATTAATTGGGTAATTTAAAAAAAAAAAATAAAAAAAAAATACTTAGACTCAACGAAATTCTGCAAGACTCTAGGAGATGTCTAGCATGGTCATTTACAATATTCCTAGACCATAGTCACCTATAGGGCTCGATCATTAGAACGCCTTTCACCACTTTGAAGGATTTCTGTGAGTGAAAAACTCAAGGGTAATTAAAAATTACCCGAGGATAAAAAACACTCAATGAAAGGACTTACCTAATGATAAAGTCCTAGGTAACTAACCTACTATACTGTGTAACCGGATTCGTCCATACCCCCCTCCGTGTCTCGTGTCCAACGAATCCGACATGATTCGTTGCGACACGTGTCAAATTCGTGTGAGTGACGTGTCATGTTCACGTGACACGTAATTAAAACGTGCCCGACACCACCTAAAACTGTGTCAAAAAATCACGACACGTGTCCCGCAGAAAGGCAGCCCGCGGACCCTCAAAAACGATTTTTAACTTTCTTTTCTCTCACTTTAACCATAGGTTGGAGCAACAAGAAAGGTTAGAGAGCAGCAAAGGGCTTTGGTAGAGTGTGAGAAGGAATTCCAAGTGCCAAGCAAGTGGATTTGTCCACCATTCTTCAAGTTTTTTTCTACAACAACAGTCCAAGAACTTTGCTACAATAGTCATGGCTCAATCATCAAGGTCAGCTGGAAGAGGGCAAAAGAAAGGGAGGTATTTTTCCACTAATGTTGTCCCTCCTCCTTCATTTTCAACAGGGTCAACTAGTGTTCGATCTGCTAGAAATGGGGCTGCAGCATCAAGTTCAGAGGCTGAAAAACATGCTGTTTTAGCAAGGCAACAAGCTCAAGAATCAAAGTATCCATTGTGGAAGTATGTCACAAGACATCAAGGGCTCGGGTCCAAGTTAAAGGGGGGAGGTAATATTCTTTGGACATGTAGTTTTTGCAAAACTTAATTTACAAGCACCTACTTCCAAGTAAAGGGCCATTTGTTGGGCACACCTTGTGGACATGGAGCATTCCAAGGAGTGGGTGCATCCAAACGAAGAGAACTGGAAAGAGAGGCAAATGTTGGCGAGGGGACTATGGTAGCGACATCTAGGAAAACCAAGAATGAGGATCCTCTTCCATTCTTGAGGAAACCATCTAGAAAACACCCATTTGGGGGTGGGAGTGCAACAACAAGAAAGAGGCATGCAATGGGTCCAATGGACAAGATATTTCAGCAAGAGAGGCGAGATGAGTTGGATCTTACCATTGGGTTTTTTTTCTATCTCAATTTCATCTCATTTAATGTTGCACGGTCTCCTTTGTTTATTGAGATGTGTCGAGGTCTAACTCAAGGGGCTCCAGCAGGGTACATGCCTCTTGGTTCAGAGAGGCTAAGAACCACATTGTTGGTTAAGACAAAGAGGGAGGTGGAGAAAATGCTAGAGCCTATTAAAGCAGCTTGGCCCTCATCTGGTGTTAGTATTGTCTCAGATGGATGGACAGATGCAACACGCCATCCACTCATCAACTTCATGGTGTCTTCTTTGAATGGACCAGTTTTCTTGAAAGCGGTGGATGCTCTTGGAAAATACAAGGATGCACACTATATGGGTGAGTTGTTCAATAAAGTTATTGAAGATGTAGGTGTTGATTTTTGTGTGCAAATTATTACAGATAATGTAACTGTTTGCAAGGCTGTTGGTATGGTTGTGGAAGCTAAATATCTACAAATATTTTGGACACCTTGCATTGTTCATTCCTTGAATTTAGCACTTAATTCCATTGCTTCAGATGTGACATGGATCGAAAGTCTTATTGAGGATGCACGTCATATCCACAATTTTGTACAAAACCATACCAATGCCCTCACAATCTATAAGAAGTACACACAACTATCATTGTTGAAGGTTGCAGATACACGGTTTGCCTCATCATTCATCATGCTTAAGAGGTTGAGGGAGGTCAACGCTGCTCTTGGGTCCATGGTTATTTCAGAGTTTTGGTCTTTTTGGAGAAAGACAGATCAAACTTCTTCAAAAAAGGTCAAGGATACAATGTTAGATGATGCTTGGTGGGAGAGGGTAGATCTTACCATTAAGATCATGGAGCTTATCATCTCTTTGTTACGATTTGCAGACACAGACAAGCCTATCCTAGGAGAGGTTTATGAGGGGTGGGATTCCATGATTGAGTCCATGAGGACCATTATTTTACAGAATGAGTCCCCTGAGTATGGGACACCAACATAGATCTTTTTCACCACCATACAGGATATTCTTATCAGCAGGTGGAATAAGAACTGCACACTTTTGCATTGCTTGGCTCATTCATTGAATCCCAAATACTACCGCAGTGAGTGGCTCAGTGGTGGGACTTCACGCAGATCCTCGCCTCACATGGATCATGAGCTTTCATAAGGAAGGAAGCATTTAGACAGATATATCAGGATAGAGCATCCTTTGATGAGGTGGAGGCGGGCTTTATAGATTTTTCCACGGCCAGCGAGAGATTTTCTAGCTATGATGTGCTCAGAGACAGGGGGGGCTAAGAAGCCCCATGCTTGGTGGGAAACTCATGGGGCAACATGCCCTCCTCTACAGGAGTTAGCCATGAGGATCCTTTCTCAGGTTACTTCATCCTCTTGTTGTGAGAGGAATTGGAGTACATATGGGAATTTGTATAGTTTGAAGAAGAGCAGGCTTGAGCAGTCCAGGGCAGAGTCAATGGTGTATGTGCACACCAACCTCCGTCTTATTTACAGGCAAAGGGAGGAGTGGCTGAAGGGAAAGACAAAGATGTGGGATGTCTTTCCTGATGATATGGGTTTTTGGACGACACTATTGAGTTGGCATTGGCCAACATGGATCTTAATGATCCAGTGCTAGAGCCGGTCACTTTTGAGGATGATATTCCTTTTGAGGGGTCATCCTCCACAACAACAGATCCAGTTCCACAAATTGGATTGGATGATCATGCAGAGCAGCCAAAGATTGGAGGAGAGAGCAGTGGCGACGACGTTGATTTTGATGATGATATGACATGGAGCCAGATGACTATTGACCAATGACCAATGACAGTCTTGTGCTATGGGATTCTTCCATCTACGTTTCTAGTATCTTGTTCTACCTTATTTTGTATTTGCCACTGGCATTCCCACCTATAGTAGCCTGTGGCTATAGGCTGTAGCCTGTAGCAGTGACTCAGGAGTCGGTGTCTATGTAACACATTTTGATTTTGATGACTTAATGAGAAAACTACAGTTTATGGTTTGAATTTCTTGTGTGTTTCAAATTTCAATGTTTGTCATTATGATTTTAATATTTATCAATAATCATGATTCATGATTTATGTTAGAACTTAGTACTAGTTGTATCATTGTATGATTCAAGATTGAATAATGAATTTGTAATATGTATCATCATCATCATTCATGTAAAATTTAAATGTTTACAAATTGATTAATTTTGTATGTGTAAGTCATAATTTAATATATATATAGCGTGTCCTCCGTGTCTTGTTTCCGGGGGTCGCCGTGCTCGTGTCCGACACTCGTATTTCCGTGTCCTCCGTGTCCCGTGTCCACGTGTCTGGCGACTTAGCTACTATATGATCCATGCAGACCCATTACATTATTATCCCACGTAGGGGAGCGGAAATTTCATTACAAAAAAGACGTGCCGGGGACAAAAACTGCCCTGTAGAACTAGAAAGTCTTCAACTTTGTTACACCATCAGGGGCACAACTTCATGGCACATGGAGTTGATCCCCTAGTCGAAATAGGTGGTCAACAGGGAGGAAGAGGATTTACACCCCTAGGGTTTTTGTTGATCTAACTTGTGCTTTAAAGACCCCATTCACCCAATTTTAAAGACACTAATCTGAATATTTTGCATTGGAGAAATAAAATAGTTGCATTGGGAAACGTGATTTTCGGTCATTTCAACTTTTTGCAATTTGGGTTTTGTTTCTTGTGCCTAGAGCACTTCTCAGTCAGTAGGGCGTCCCCTCTAAAGGGGTAGTTTTTGCTGCTATTACAAACATTCATTGTAAGCCATTAGCGCTGCAAAAACCCTAATCTAACTTCTTCAATAACTCTTAAATCAACCACTGGAATTTGCTCAAAGTTTGCACACATAAACTGAAATATCCCTCATCTCGCTGATCGAGATATTTGCTACTGATCTATTATTCTGTCTTGCAGATCTGATACACTAGGGGTTTCTGGATGCATTTCAGTTGTATGTTTGAGATCTTGATGGTTATTGCATGTGCATGTTGGTTATTGCATGTGTATGTTGCATATTTATGGTTTAAACAACATATAAAGGATGCATGTAGAAGTAAATAACATCAACTGCCCAATATCATGTATAATACGGTTCGAGCATGGAAATACAATAGCCTACTGGAAATATAGA
This sequence comes from Picea engelmannii, assembly GCA_009831015.1. Classification (NCBI taxonomy): domain Eukaryota; kingdom Viridiplantae; phylum Streptophyta; class Pinopsida; order Pinales; family Pinaceae; genus Picea; species Picea engelmannii. The sequence continues at coordinate 521,874 of ML784127.1, read as the reverse complement.
ATATAAACGTCAGCCAGATCTCATGGATGAGTACTGGAATAAAATCAAATAACATAAAAATACCCGTGATCAGAAGATGATAGCAGATCTGATGCATGCACGGATAGATCGGCGAAAATATGCGATTCCGACGAAGTACGGTAACCGCTACCAGTTGGAAAACTCGTCCGGAAGTTCAGACCATCAAAATACACTGGAAACTGCTCCAAAAGAAGTGCCCTGGCCTCTAGACTGAAATGGGTGAGTGCCAGATCTCGAATCTGGTCTCTAAGGCACTGGATCTGGACCCCTGGGGGGTTTGCGCACCTCCTGGAGCACTGGATGTGCCCCAAAGGATTCCACCAACGGAATCTACTGCTATATGGCTCAAAACGACCGTCTCACCAAATAAGGAAATGGGTCGGAAGGATTTGTTCGGATCTGCTCTGAAACTCTGCATGCAACACCAAAAGTTTGTACGGAAGAGCTGTGCCCTAAATGGCTGAATGAGTCGATCTGCAAGATTCCATCGTCAAAATCTGATGATAGATGGCTCAATAGAAGTGCCCTGGCTGGATCTCAAATGGGTTGGAAGGAAACTGCAATCTGGATACGGATCTCGTGCAGCTCTCCAAACCCTCAAACGGACTTGCGCCTTCACTGGCTGAGCTGCGCACTCTGCAATGGATACTCCTGAAAAGTACGGGGAAATACCTGGATGGTATCTCCGATGGGCTAGGGTGTGTCTCTCAACACCGAAACCGATCAATGGTGGTGGTTTCCTCCAGAAATCCACAAAACAGTAAGGTCAACTCTCCTCCTTCTCTGGGAACTTTCAACATCAAATCATAACAATGCATAATGAATTAGGTTGCTTTACCCTTCCTTTATAGCTTCCCGAAACCCTAATTCGTTGTTGACCTTTTCCCTCCAGGTGACTTTTACTTTATTTTATTATTCCTTGACTAAATCACTTAATTAATTAATTAATTAACCATTTTACCTCTAAAAAGTGATTTATCCATCCTGATGGCTTCTCCGGCCACTGGAAGTCACTTCTCATCATCTTATCCTGTAGTGCTCTTCCTCCCGATTTCGATGAGCTATTACACTAAGAGGTTTCTCCAAGTAATATGCCCATTATGACCTTCTTAGGGAATTTAATTAAGATATGACCCATAATAACTCAAAATTACGGAAATCATCGGAATGCAACGAAACCAAAGCCCAGCTGTGCGGAATGGATCCTGATGATGATCGATGCAAGTCGGGTCCAAATAAACCCCTCAATATCTCTCGAATTCTCTGTCACCCCTATCTGGCTACTCGGGTAGGCATAACACTCTAAAATGTTGTAATGTTACAATGTCCCAAAATGGGGACATTACATAAACTACTAGGGCTAGCACACTTTTTGGTAGACTTTGGGGAGGTTTTAGCGGCTGATATTCTTGTTGTAATAAGTTGTTTGTTATAGCCATAAGACTGATTTATATTGCTGCAGAAAGTGTTTACAACAGCCTTACCTTTTTATGCTAGTATCTTGGTCTTTAAATCTTGAGTTTCACTAGTGTTTAGCTAGTTTATCTCTTGCATCTTTCACTTGATTTCTAGCATTTGTTTAACAACATATTGTGCCATTTCATTGCTGATTTATACTGTTACTAACAGCTGCTGTTAGGGACACCAAGCTTAACTTGCTTGTCCAATTGATATATTGCATTGTATACTTGGTTTTCCTTGTGTCTCGGGAAGGTATTGTCTCTTTGCAGGTCACTCAAAGCTTTGGCAACCTCAAACAACCCTCAAGACTCATCACCAAGTTCCCTTTTCCATCTAGAAATTTGACCTACAGGGGCATCCGTTCATATATCACACTTTCCGTCTCAATCCCCCCTAGGGTCACTAGGATTCCCCCCTTGAGGTGACTACCTCAGCACTAAAGTGACGGGACCACCTATGTAAGGTGACAGTGGGTAGGTGCTCTCTTAGTTGTCTCCATTTTGGTGGTTGGGTCAGGCTTTGCCGAACCTACAACTTGTGCGATAACAGGTCCTTGAAAGAGATGGCTGGTTGCATGATCCACACACTCTCCCTTGCACTTGAGTATTGGGCAGAAGCTATCAATTGTGCTGCTCACATTCAAAATAGAGTTTCGCATAAGGCACTGAAGGGTATCACTCCCTTTGAAGCTTGGTGTGGTAGAAAACGTGTTGTGCGACACTTAAGAGTTTTTGGCTCCTCAACTTGGGCACACATTCCTTCAGAGAATTGCAAGGCCTTAGAACCTGAGATTCGGTTCTGCATCTTTGTTGGTTACACTGATGGTGTTAAAGGATATCGGCTCTTGGATCTTGAGACACATGAACTCTTCATTGCACGCAGTGTGCAATTTGAGGAAAGCTCTCTTAGCTCATCCTCTCATCTTCTTTCCTCCACAACGGATTCAAACAGTGAGTAAGAAGATTTTCCTCCAGCTGCCTCTATTCGTAGAGTTGATCATGAGGTTTCATCCTCCTCTTCACAGAGTTCAAATTCTGAGGATGAGGATTCTCCTCCATCCTCTACCATGCCTCGCTTGGGCTCGTCAGACACTTGAGTCTGTAGGCATTCTTGTTGGGGATCCTTTCGATGCTTAGAGGAATTGGTCACAACATAAGGATATTCTGCATTCCTACATTGCCACAACTTTCAATCTGCAGTCCTTTCATGAAGCATCATGTATTGCTTAATGGGATTCAACAATGGAGGAAGAATACAACTTGTTGATTCGGAACAAAACTTGGGATCTTGTACCAGTTCCTAAGGGAAGAAAACTGGTTCGGTGTAAGTGGATCTATCGGAACAAATTTGCAGTGGATGGATCAGTTGACAAGTTCAAATCAGGGCTCGTTGCTAAAGGTTTTTCTTAGGTTCCTGGTGTTGACTACATTGAGACCTTTGCCCTCATTGCCAAAATGAACTCCATTCACCTAATACTTGCTATTGCTGCAACTCAAGGTTGGGCTATACATTAGATGGATGTGAAGAGTGAATTTCTTCACGGGGATCTACATGAGGAGATTTACATGGAGCAATGATAGGGATTTATTCAAGATTCTTCACTGGTTTGCAGATTGCAGTAGTCTCTCTATGGTCTCAAACAAGCCCCACGGGCTTGGTATGCCAAGATGGTCTCCTTTCTTCTCTCAGTTGGGTTCTCTAGATGCCACTCAGATCTGAACGTCTACATCTTGAGACAGGAGGATGCTCTTCTATTCTTGGCTCTCTATGTTGATGACTTGATTGTCACTGGGAGCACCCCATCCATCATTGCAAGTGTCAAAATTGCTTTGCATGACAGGTTTGCCATGATTGACTTCGGTCTCTTGCACTATTTTCTCGGAATTGAGATTACTTTGTCCTCTTCTGTGATCTCTCTTGCATCATTAGAGTTAGATTTCATCAGAGTTAGATTACTCGGAATTGAGGCGCCCCAGTTAACTCAAACAATCTACCTCGTAAAAATCACCTGGGAATGTTCACTGTTCATCATTTTATGATTTCAAAATCTAAAATTAAAATTAAAATTTTGTTTTTTATTTTTTTTCTAATTCACATCTTGTTTTATGTACCCATATCCCCACGTCTTCCCATACCTAGTTTTTGAAAATGGAGTACCTTTACTTGTAACCGCACCGGTACCCATACCCACATAGAAAGGGTTGATTAGGCAGCGCAACAACATAATTTATGAATAAAAGGATGCTGGCTCATTGTATCATTGACTCCTTTGTGTATTGTGTATTCGTTTTCCAACAGTGAATCCAAATACCCAAAATGGTTCTAACAGAACAAATAATGCTATGTATGCTACATGTAGGCAGCAAGGGAATAATCTGTGCAGTAATCTATTCAAATGATGGGTTTCCATAACAGCATGTAGGGAATGTTGCATGCCTGTATTTTTTTTTGAAATTTAATTTTAATAAAATGAAAGCATCCACGTGAGCTATAATACAAAAGAATGGGCAACAGTATTCCAATACCTGGTCTGGTTGAGGTAAGGGAGTGAACAAACTTGTCTCCTAGGATGCCTTGGGAAAATGTGATGCCGTTGTTTGATGAACTCGCAATAATACTGTATTCATGATAAGGAGAAACTAAATATAAGCTTGACTGACTTCCTTTTTGCCATTAATGAATGAATGAGCCAATGCCTCGCCTCTATTGTTGCTATGCAACATGTCTCTAATACGCTATAACTGTGACTATAAAATATGATGCTGAATGATGATCTCAAATGATGTTGACTACTACACTATGATCCATGGTCAATATAGAGGGTTCAAAACAATCAGGTGAAACTTGAAATGCCACTAGAGAAAGCAATAGGGAAGGTCAAATGTTGATTGGTCTTTCTTTGATGGAAATTTAGTTTGGCTTCTTTCTTTCTCAATTTTTTTTCTTCTTCTTTAGAGTAAGTGTTGGATGAGTTCAATATTGTTGAAATGAAATTAGGGCATTGCCAATTTAGCAAACAAACTTACAGTCAAGTATAGCAAATGACATTGAGATAGTCCTTGACAAACTTGGTACTCAATTCCAGAGAGCTTAAGATTGGCGATGATGAACTGTCTACAAATTGGCTAGCTTATGAGAAATCACTGGAGAATCAATCTGTCATGATTTTGAAGTCTGGGATCTTTTATCAGATCACAAAACCACATATTATGTTATAGAATCAATCTGCTGCTAACTGTTGAGATCTAAGGGTCATGAATCAGTTCTATCTGGTAAATTGGAAGAATGTTGTTGATAGCCATGTAACTTACCTACTGTGGAGAATCCAATATGTAAGCCTTGATTTAAATTTACATAATCGGTAGGATACCTCTATATATCTCACAAGTCTGTATATCTCACAAGTCTGTTATTACTAAGGTCTAGACTCTATATTAACTCACTATTGCTAGAGATATATTTGATATGCCTAAATAGAATTGATTATTAAATCAAGAATGCAATGAATGGATAATGAAGGTGATTTGACAAGCGAAATATAATTGATTTTAGCAGAAAAATGATGCATGAATGTGGCATGGATGAGATGGGTTACTGAATTTTAATGTTGTGTTTTTAATGAATACATGCAGAAGGATGCTGGCATTGCTGATGATGAGCTAAATGATGTTATAATTTCTTCAGTTGAGCTATAATGGATGAAACGTTTTCAGCTATTCCCCATCTATTGTGACAAGATTGTAATGTTCGCAAGTCATTGGCCTCCTATCACGATTCACACTACCCTTGAATGTTGAGCAGCTGGTGTTAAGCATGGCTATCTCACACATTCTCGGTTGAAAAAAATGAATGTTGATGACTAAGCATACATTACCAGAGGCTCTTTAAAAGTAATCTCCAGATGAAAACTGCCAAATAATGATGTGATTTGTCATTGCGATGATGCCTGCCAACCATACATGTAAATCTAGCATAGTGGACCCATAGTTTTTCTTTTATTACTCACGTTTCCAATAAATGAAGATGAGTGGACAATTGTAAACCACTCATTCCACATATCCATTTTTTTCACTAATGAGTGTTGATTGTGTGATATTATGGCATGTGACACCTCAAAAAAGAGGTAACTAAGGAGATGATGTCTCGAGGCCCGCAGGTAGAAGACATGGAGTGCCAAGAGCCAAATGACCAGTTGAGCCCATATTGAGCAGACATAGCCCCTCCTCTCCACCACACATCACCAGTCATCGTTAGCAGTGTAGCAACATCCACCACACCGGCCTGGCCCATAAAGGACAACAAGTCTTGCTTCATGAGGTAACAAGTCCAGTCTCATCGTCAGTGTCACTTTAATAATTGAAGCATTTGAGCATGTTGCAAAGGGTCCTTTCTTGATTATAAAACATTTTCTTGGAAATTATACCTTTTGCATTATTTCACCTTGGTGGTTGACATGGTTTCCTTGTAAGTGGGTCACCCTCGGGAAAATGGTTGTTACTGGGGGTCTCCTTGAAGGGTCATCGTACCATTCCCGCTCATACTTACCACTTTCCACACCTCTTCTCTTTCATTTCCTCATCTTTTGGGTTTTCGGGCTCATTGACCCCAAGAAGGGCTTGTACCTCATTTCATGGGAAGCAGGGGCTGAAGGCCTAGAGGTGTTGTAGCTGGAAAAAGTTAAAAGCCATAAATTATCCTTGTAGATGCTCACACTAAGGTCCTGAGAGCAATGAAACGCTTCTCCATAAAAATGAAGGACCTTTTAAAAAGAAAACAAATAATTAATAAATGTCCCGCTTGATGGGGGAGTGCATTTGTGATGTCTTTTAATTTCCAGTGCATATGGTACTCAATGTGTTCCTAACTTCAAGTGGCGTTGCAATGCTCTTTAATTTCCATTGCACATAGCACTCAATGTTCAAACCATAATAAATGAAAGGAAAAATAAAGGGCTTGGAAAAATGTTGCATTGCAAATCAAGGATGCAACACACCCTCTACAAAGGCACCCATAAATGAGACAATATGAGCCCTTGATATGTCAGGAACCCCTTTCCCAAAAGTCATACCCCCGTCCACCTCATATTCACTACTTGACTTAGAGAGGGTCTTCTTGGGAAACACTCCTTGACTTGGGATTGGCCTACCCAATAGGGCACCATGACAACCCTCCCATACCTAAATTTGACAAATTTGACAAGGTCTTTGAGCATTTGTTTAGTTTGAAAAGGGGGGATTTAATGTACATGTTTGGGTGGTTCTTTTATTAAATGTGGCTTACTTGGCATGATACATGTGACTTGTGGATCCTTGGAGGGCATACTTGTTTGTTTTTGCAGGACCTTGTCCGGTGGAAGACATTCATGAAGGGACTAAGCCACTTGGACCTTCATAGGGCTTGAAATCCCATTGGTTGGATGTAGCACCCCACTCATTGGAAGCCTTGGAAGATAAATGTTGCACTTGGAAAGGTGACTTTAGCACTTGGACGAGGCTTCAGATGATGAAGAAAGGGTGACGTCATCCTCCTATGCCCAAACGTCCCTCTTGAGAGGCATGACGTCACATTTTTGGTTGAACGTTTAGCATGTTTTGCACATGTGGTGGTGTTGTGGGCTTGAAGCCCCACTCTATTGCTTGATTTGGGGATGATGTGGCACTCTTCTAGCTTGATGTCTTAGCCTTTGGAGGCTTTTCCATCACACGTGCCACTTGGGGAGAGATTTTATGGGCTAATGTCCCATCATTTTGTTACTTTTGGTCTTTGTAAGCCTGTGGGAAAAAAGGCAAGTCGTCTTGTCAATTAGGCATTGTAACTTAGGTTTTAGACCTAAAATCATGGATTTAATTGTAAAGTGGGCAAACTAGGGCTTGGTTTTCCTCATATAAATATGAGACAAGTCACTTGTCACAAATCATAACTCATCACTTGGATATTTCTCTCTTTGACTGAAATTTTGGCCTCTTTGGGCGATTCACTATCTCTTGTTTTCTTGTCATTATGGATGCTACACTTGTCTATTGGTGGAATAAAGGCTAGCGACTGATCTTGGATGCTTCTTGGCAAATTGTTGGAAATTCTTGATAAAATAAGGGTTTTGCATGCTATCTCTTGGATTAGGTAAGAAATTTCTGCAATTTTGTGTCTTTCTTCTCAATTTCAAGGTTATACTATCAAATCCTTGGAGGAGTATAAGGGCATACACCCTCCATCAAGGAATTTTCTTCTATTGTTATTGAAAAGGCTTAAGGATTGCTACAAGTGTAATATCCCGAATCCTTGGATTTGGATATTAACTACTAATTTTTGGATTCCTGCTATAGATTTGATACAGTGGGGATTTCTGACTGAGTTTATGAGGTTTCTGGATGAGTTTGATTGGTTTTTTAATCTCATGCGAAACATGCATAGTATTTTGGATCCATAATCAAACTCATTGTATTTATTAATCAACAACAAATGACAATATAATGAAATACTGAAACAAAGCTCAAAAACTCTTCAGTTAGATCTTCATAGAGATAGATCTAGTTTGTAGTAAAAAGAAAGTCAAGTAGAATACTGATCTATAACATGCGACGGTAGATCCATAACATGCAAGTCAAATCTGCTGCATGCATGGAAGAAAATGCTGCATGGACTCCAAAATATGATGCCGAACTGCTGGATCTGACTGGAAATTGAGAACTGGTAGCAATACTCCTCGGAATCTGATGGGATCTGTCTCAAATGGGTCGCCCCTCTCCCTAGATGACTTGATCTGGCTCAAGAGTAAGTCCCTAGCCTCTGGGAGCTTGCTGCTGCACTGCCAGATCTCTGAATCAATTGCTAGGATACCCCATGCATTGGCTACTGATGGAAATGACGCCCCAAGAGAAATAATCGTCGAAAAATGATGGGATCTATCCCAATGGAAGTGCCCTAGCTCCCTATCAAATGGGTTTCAAGGGTTTAGGTTTGCCTTGCTTCTCCAAGCCTAACGATCTATCTGTGTGGTCAATTCTCCTCCAAACCCTCACACTGCCAAGATAAATCCACGCTATATCTCTGATCTGAATTTGCTTGAATCCTGAACCTGTAACAGATGTGAATCCTTGAGGAAGGATCCAAGCATGTACCTTGAAGTCTGATGAAGAATTTGGGTGTTTCTTTCGATGGATTAGGGTGTGTCTTTCAACACCAAAATCGATCAATGGTGGTGGTTTCCTCCAAAAATCCACAAAACATCAAAAAATTTCCTGACGTCTCCTCTGGTTGCCAATTCTCAATTCAGTTCTCAATAATCATGGAATTAGGTCGCTTTTCCTCCTTTATAATCAACCCTCATCTAATTCCACGTTCACTTTAATTAATTAACTGACTTTTCCCAAGTTTTATCTTTAATAATCACTTAAGTCACTTAAAACACCTTTTTCTCCTTTTTACTATCTAATGTCACTTTCACTTAAGACTTTTGGTTAAATGACATCAAGTAAAGGTGTTATTCCTTTTTTCCCTCTTGACTATAGTCTACGAGAACATATAGACTTCTAAGTCTCTCCATGTTGGAGTCATCATCGGGAAAGAGACATTATAGTCCTCCCTTCTCGAGATTGCTTGTCCTCAAGCAACATCAAGCTGGGGCGTTCTAGGATCTAAGCTCCTTCCCATGTGGCGTCCTCAACTGATAGTTTCTCCATTTGACTAAGCACTTCCTGATGATCTAACTCCTCAATCTTCGCTCCTTGTGCTCCAATACCTCCTCTAGCACCAGTTCCAACTGGCCCTCCTCATCCAATGGTGGCAAATCCTTAGAAGTGGTAATATGTTGTCCCACCACCTTTTTAAGGCAAGAAACATGGAACACATTATGGATCTTGCTTCCTTCTGGTAACTCTAACTCATAAGCCACTTCGCCCACCCTCCTGGTGATCTTGTATGGTCCATAAAATTGGCGTTTAAGCTTTTCTGCTCCGCTTCTCTTCGAGGAAGACTGTTTGTACAACTGCAACCTCAAGAATACTAAGTCCCCCACCTCAAAACTGCGATCTACCCGATATTTGTCTGCATATAATTTTTGTTGGTTCTGTGTTGCTTGTAAATTCTCTTTCAGGATTTTGAGGATCTCCTAACTCCCCTCTATCCAATCCTTGGTTTTGGGGGCCTTGCTATCCCCAAATACCGCCTCTATGAACGATGGTGCATCATACCTGTACAAGGCCCTGAATGGTGTCATCCCGATGGACATATGATGTGTCGTGTTGTAGCTACGTTCTCCCATGTGGAGCCACTTCACCCATGTTCGCTGCTGTCCCGCTACATAATTCCTCAAATACCCCTCCACCCATTTGTTTACTATCTCTGTTTGCCCGCTTGTCTGTGGGTGGTGTTATCGCACAAGTTGTAGGTTGGGCAAAGCCTGACCCAACCACCAAATGGAGACAACGTAGAGAACACCTAGCCATTGTCACCTTAGGCAGGTACTCTCGTCACTTTAGAGGTGAGAGAATCACATCAAGGGGGGAATCTCGGTGACCTTGGGGGAAATGAGATGGAAAGTGAAGAGATGAAAGAAGGTCCCCCTAAAGGTCAAGATAAAAGAAGCGGAAAGGCTTGGGAAAGAGTCTTGGTGATAGCCAATAGTTGCCAAGAGATAAGAACAACTGCGAAGAGTGTTGTACCTGCTCGAGACATAAGAACAAGCCAAGCCTATATGTATAATGTTAGGTGGACAAGCAAGTTAAGCTAATTAAAGGAGTAAGGCCACCAGACTATAGAGAGAGAAAGAGAAGAATGTGAGAGACACTAGGCTGCTGCTGCAAGAACCGACCAATAACCAATGAAAACCATCCAATATATAGGAGAGGAGTGTGAATAAAATAGGAGTTAATGCGCATGAGGGAATAAGTGAGTGAGAAATTTAGGAATTAATGTGCATGAGGGAATGGAAAGAGAGTTAACTCATGTGAAGAAAAGGAGAGTTAACGCATGGGGGAATAAATTAGGAATTAAACACATGCTTAAATGCTAAATTTGGCCAAGTAATGAATGAGTTTTAGCCAAGGGGAAATTCGTCCTATTTTTTAGGGATTTTTCTAAATTTTAGGAAATTTGCGTTTAAAAGCAAATTAAGAGGAATTTGAGGAAATTAATGCATGGAAAGTGAAGATATGCCGAGTGAGGAAACGTTAGTGAGAAAATTAAGCCTTGATTGGGGAATTTAGTCCTATTTTTAGGAATTCTCTATTTTTTAGGAAATTGCAGTTTAAACTCAACTGAAGGCGAATTTTATGGAGTTGATGCATGGCAAGTGGAAAGGTGATTATCCATAGGAATATACGGCTAAATTTAGGCCCAATTATGCGACTCCCTTATCTCAATTAATTTATTTATTATATGCTCAAGTCTTGGGAAAATGCACCCTATGCTAGGTGGATGCCACATCACTCTATAGATCTGCCGCATGTCGACCTGTGAGGGTGCCACTTGGAATTGCATGGATGTTGACCGTACTTGCTAAATATAGAACTTTCTAAAAATAGAATCCCACTCCTAAATTTTAGGAAACTGTCCACATCATCCAAGAAGACTAGGAGAACACCGCCACATGTCACTGTCTAAAAATAGAAAGTTGTTTGAATGCCTTTGACTTTATATTCATTGAACTCGTTTTTCCGTAAGGGATCCGAATTTGCAATCAAAATTGACGTGAGCCCTGGTGCTCAACCTGCTAAAAATGGTAAATTGTGCCAAATCATCCCGGAAAAGATCTAAAAGAGTCAGAATGTCGCAAGGATCCACAACACGTGCTCGAAATCTGAATCTGGGGCATGGACCCCAAACATGTCGCTTGGAAAAGTGCTATCAGGCCTAGAATCATTCAAGGACTCTCCCTGTAAGCTCAAGACTGCTCCAAACTGTCAAGAGACCCACTCAAACTATGTCTCCTAAAAAGTAGCAACGCTTGCTGTATGTAGACATCTCTCTCAAAATACATGGGAAACCAAGCCAACTCTAACTTTGGACCAAACGACCATGTACGGATCATATACCTGCCTCGGATGGGAACCAACCTCTGCTAAACTCTTGGAGAATCTCAAAAAGCTAGCCAAAATAGTGCATGCTGGCTCTTAACCCTCAAGATTTTCAAGGGTGAAAATCTAGGGGTTAACAATGGTGACTCGAGGGGATAGGATCCCTCTGTGGGATGTCGAGAACCATAACAGTCTCTGTGTCCATAAAACTAAAATGATGCTTTGTGAGAACTCTGTAAGATGTACAAATGATGCTCTATGAAAACTTAAGAAATATGTACCAAGAATACCCCTGTAAATGTGTGGAAGGAGAAGAGGCCCTGTAAACTGATTAAGAATGTCTTGTAAGCTGACTCGTAATACCAAAGCCGATCCATTGGGCCATGGAGTCAAATCAATATAAACCTCCCACTGAAACACAAGGGGTCTCATCCGAATCCACTACTTGCTACCACCCATTGTACACTCCTCCCCGTGGTAAATGTGTTGATGTCGACACAAGGGAGAGAGTCACTTAATCAGATGTCAATAACGTAAACACCTGTCGAGTGCGAAGGAACATCACCAATAATGACAATGGGTCCTAAGGTACGAGCACAACCTATCACTGTGAAAGGTGTTTTGAAGTCGAACAATGACAAGGATCATCTAATCAAGGCCCAATGATACTTAGCCTTGTTAGATGCGAGATAACCGCCAATAAGGCTAATGGACACCAAGGCGCTCTACTTCTGGGTCATTTGTAGATAATGTGTTGAAGTCGATACAAGATGACCTGCTGATAATAAGAGCAATGATGTCTCTCTTCCCTTAGCGTGAAGTGATAACTCAAGAAGATCAAGATGAAAGAACCAGGTACCATATCCCTATGCTGGATGGGGGGGTTGACTGACTCAAAGCAAAAGGCTCAATGATAAGAGATGAGAAGACAAAACATAAGTTGACTCAAGACACTCCTATGTCTCCTCAAACTACCCACCCTAAGGTTGAATGCTCCTGGAACAATGACAAATGGACCCCCCATCCTGGCTCACTCTAATGATAGACACAAAGGCTCGGCATGCGTAAGATAGACATTCAAATTTTGACCCAGGAAAAACACTAGTGGATAGCCACTTATTCATGAAAGGCAAAACACACAAGACATGACCACATGCCAATATAAGTAGGCAAAAATTCAGAGACACTTATGCAAAGACTGAAGTAGATAACTGAAGGGAAAAGACACAGCAAGGAAAATGTAGATTGCAATCCTAAAATTGTAAAAAATTAGCAAGAAGGAAATACTGAAATGACAATGCGAAAAGGAAAGACAACTACCCTAGACCCAAAAATTTTACCTCAAAGCTGCCATGATTAAATCATTATACTCAAAGGACCAATGTAGCCATGCAACCAACTGATCAGTCCGATGAGAGAGGTCAACAAAGTCAACCTTCTAGGGTGACCCACCATGAAATCTCATATGACCCAAAACTGCCTTGATGTACTTGTTGGTGAAGTCATAACTGAAGGCTGCTAGTTGGGATTTAGAACATGGTATTTCAATAGTAACAAGCTGAATGCATGAGAATCAAAACTCTTGGAATCTACCTATTGAAATACCTCCATCATCCTGAGTTCAACTGGTTCATGATGAAGTTTGATATCCAAGCTCTGATCAATCTCATGATCCTGAAGAACAACCTCAAGATGCGGAATAGTAGACAAAGTGTAAGGGACATCATCCTCCGGTTAAACCAAATGTGGCTCCTCCTGCTGTAATGGTGTTTGATCAAGCTGTTCCTGGACCACTATTGGGATAGGCAAGGATGAAATCTCCTGTTGACTGATCTCTACTTGGTTACCTGTGGTTCCTCCTCTTGAAATTTTTCATCTTCACTAATGAGAGGAACCAATGAACACTCTAGAATAATCACATCTTCACCTTCATCATCTTGGATCTCTGCTTGTGACTCAATTGGTGCAGCTATTGGCTTCAGATCATCTAAAATTGGGCTATCACCCTCCTGTTCTTCTCTGGGAACTTGATACGGTGCAAGTTGTGGTTCACCTTCAATAACACAAACTTCTTGCACTTCTGTAACAATCGGTAGTTGAAAGTCGTGGATCGGAATGAAGCCATAGGTTGCCATAAAATCTCTTTCCAACTTAATAGCAATAACCTGGGCCTCCTCCAGAGTTTGAGGTTCCTTATTCCTGAGAAAAATACCCAAAATGCCATCAAATGTTTCAAGATAAAAAATCAAAGCACAAGCATCATTAGGCCTTATAGTAATAGGAAATTTATAATAATTTTTAGAAAAATGAGCATTAAAATTAGTGACAGTTTCATCCCCATTCTTTTTAATATGAGTAAAAGCATTAATTAAGGAAGAATTGTCTGGCTTATTTGCCCATCTTTCAGTAAACTTCTCTTGGAACGAATCCCATGTACTATGTTCGTGCCTCCCCCTCAAGGGTCGACACAAACATCCACATTGCCACATCCGCAAGTTCCACCTCAAAAACATCCAACAATTTTGAAAAAGCAGCTAAGTGGTCCTTGTTATCGCGCAGTTTGTAGCTAGGAGAAAAGGCTTGAGTTTTGTAGGTCAAACTGGCAAAACTGGAACCTATCCTACCCAATGTCACCACGATGGGGAGGTTCTTTCTATTTAGAGAGGTGAGGCCCAGGGGAGACGTCCTCGGTGACCTGGGGTTTTGAGGAGGCAAGAGGATAAAAGGACAAGGATAAGATTTCCCCCCTCACAAGTCACAACCAATCAGATATTCCCGGCTTAAACAACCAATAATGGAGTAAAACCCCCAAAGAAATGTACCTGCTTGGAATAAAGCAACAACAAACTGATATGTGCAAGCTATTTTAGTGGGTTAGTACTTCATATGAGTATCTGATAAATATATATAAGCAATATGGCAATAAATATTGACGAAGTCAATGTTTATAAATATAACAATGCAAGTAATGTCACTTCACCAATAAATATTAGGACAATATGGCATTGAATGTAATCAATCAACACATCATCTAATAAATGCCTTAGATCACCATTTAATTGCTCAAAAGACAAAACGTTGCTGCATGATATAATAGCCAAGGATGACGTCAACACTTAGGGTTAGTAGGTTAGTCAAGGCTAGGGTTAGTGAAATTAGGGTTTTAATTCAATGTTTTGAGAGTGTTGTGACCAAATTCACTTCAGCGCTGGAGGACTTTAGATCAGTGTCTTTAGGGTAAAATGGAGTCAATTTAGTGGAGGACGCAAGGGTTGAAGGAGGACGGCTAAGGACTAAAGGGAAGAGTTCTGAAGTGCTGCTATGGCAGGGCCTCAGAAACAAAGCCCTAGGGGAGAGAGGCTCACTCCGGTGTTGCTATGGCAAGGCCTCGTGCTCTCTCCTCCTTCCTTAGATGGCAAACGACTAGCTCAATGAAGCACAAAATCAAGACAAGAAAGTCTGATGAGGGAGAGTGTTGCTACAACAAGGCTCTTTCATCAAACCCTAAAAGAAAAACGACCCTAAGTGTAGATAACCTAGGCCTGGGACGTCTTCTTCCTCTTGAGTTCTAGATGGTACGGCTAGCAAAAGGGAGGAAGGAAAATGAGTGTGACTAGGCTCTCTTTTTCTTCCTCAATGGCTGCAAATTTCTCTTAATGGGGACATGAGACAAGGACCTACTTGTGTGCTTGTCACCTAGGGTTTTGTTCAACAAATTATAAACATATGCAAGAAAATAAGACTACAACCATTCATTTAAGAAGTTTTGCAGAAAAAACACCTACATATCACCATGATATAGCATGCAAACCCTAGTTGTAACACCTTCCACCAAGAGAAAAGCCAAGAAATGCCAAAAATATCTTCCTTCAACAAGTGCGCCTCACCAAATCAACCAAATACCCAAGATATGGTGCAAATTTCAGACCTCCTTATGGAGTGAATGAGTGATGATAAAAATGAAGGTGAAAATCCTTCATTTATACAGTATCATGACTTAAATTTACATTTTAGGTCATGTAAAAGGCCGACAAGGCCGAAATACTAAAATCATACTGTTTTACATTAAAAAGTTAAATTAAAACCCTAATCAAGATGAAAAGAGAGAACAAGCCCCTCCAAGGGAGACGTTAGCCTCTTTTAGGGCAAATGGGGCATCCTGGAGTAAAACGTTAACCCTCCTTGGGCTTCTCCAACCTGCTACACGTGCCACTGCTGCCCAGTCTGCCTCCCAAGACGTCCAATAGGTTGGATAACGTGATGGTCATGAAGGGTGACGTCTCAGGCCTTCCAAAGCCAACGCTCCACTGAAAAGGGCTCAACCCCCCTAGGTCAAGCTGTGTCGGGGTGCCTCTGGTGGAACGTCCTCTTCTTCTCCGGTGCAAAGCCCCTGATCCATCTCTATCCTATCTTTGCCCCCTGATGGGTTCTCAACATCCACCTGGTGGGCTCTTCAGCTCCATGGAGGTTCGAATTGATCATCTCCCCATGTGTACTGGTCCAAATGGTACCTGTTCGTCGGGCATGGTCCTGCACATCAAAAGCTACGCCCTCCATGGGCTCATCAGTCACATGGATCATAGCAATGTCAATCACATTTCATCATCAATATTATTAAACATGTGCATAAAATCCCTAATACATCAGTCAGTAGCTCAAAGACGTTACACAAGCCTACAATACAAGTCTGGAGAAAAGGACAAGACGTCCTATTGGGCTAGTGTCCACTGGAAAAGGAAAGTTCCCGGAGGGGACCTCATCCAAGCCATGTAGATGGGTGATGCGGTCAGGGGATGTCCAAGCATCTGGGTGCAATAAGGGCTAAGGATGCAAGAAGTGTTAACTGTGGGTGCCTTTGTTAGAAGGTGAGCTGTACCTGTCATGGATTCATTCTTTCCAAGCCCATTCTTGCCTTTTATTCTTATTCTTTTTATTCTTTTATCTTTTATTGCCTTTTTTCTTAGCTCAAGAGCTAATCAGGGGACACTGCCCTGGCGTGGTGACCAGTGGTGACAGTGTTACCCACAAGTACTTTCATAGAGATGAGAAGGCTGGCTCGTGATGAGACCCCCTTTCCCTTGGCCATGCAACCAAGAGTCACTTCCCTGGCGTGGTAACCAACTGGTGGCAATGTCATACTGCTAGATACCCATGGACCTAATAGGCTGGCTCGTGATGAGACCCCCTATCCTTTGGTTAGGTCTTGTTTTATTATTTTTTTATAGGGTCCCTCTTGTTTCTTGCTGAGAAGCCTTTTATTGCTTTCTCGGGGATCCCTGGGTGAAGCATCTCGAGGTTTTATTCTTAGGCTTTTATCTTTTACCAGCTGCTTTTACCTTCTGGGCCTTTAGCCTCTTCTTCCCACTAGATAAGATGCAATCCTGAAAATAGGTCAACCTAGTGCCTGGACAAATGGAATGGGATAGGTGAGCGAGAAACAAGATGGAAAAGTGATGCTGTGAAGGGAGCGGACGATGGCTTCTCAGAAAATCCCCCCAGTGGCAAACCAAAACCTACAGACACAGGCTTGCTAGGGCAT
This sequence comes from Picea engelmannii, assembly GCA_009831015.1. Lineage (NCBI taxonomy): Eukaryota > Viridiplantae > Streptophyta > Pinopsida > Pinales > Pinaceae > Picea > Picea engelmannii. The sequence goes on along the minus strand of ML784127.1, from coordinate 504,840 downwards.
CCTGTCAATCCCCCCAAACATGGTCAAGTGGGCAAGTGTAAGATCCAAGCAATTGTTAGAAATAAAATGAATCAGATGCATACATTCAATGGTTTTGATGATCAAAGTGACACATACCATGATACCTGGACTAATTACCTCATGGAGGAAGAACCTTCTCTGACACAGGACCAAGCCGATGGTGGTGGATGCTGCTGTTGCTGACAAGATAAAGATGCTGGAAGAAAGAAAAAGGTGGGCCCTCCAGGGCCATGCTAAAGTCAATCCTTCTCTCGGTACTCCATGTCTAGGAGACATGATCTCCTAGTTATCCCTGAAAGTGGGGGATAACAGTCCTCAACTGATTCTCTTGACCTTCCTGCAAACAAAGGTAAGCATTTAATCCATTTATGTGTAGGTAAGTCATGAGGATAATCTGGGAATGCCACAAAGCTTAGTGGGTCAAAAGTAGAAAATCTCCACCTTACTGGTGGCCCCACAACTGCGGCCATATTGTTAATCTCATGTACAAACAAGCACAACTGCTACCCTACTAGTAGCTCAAGATGGAAATAAAAAGCAAGATGAAGATGTTGAAGATACACTCACCATAGTGCTCGTCGAAATAGAATTTACCTAAGAACTCTTACGCTTACCAACTTCTAGAGGATCTCTTGGTGAAATGATAGTCTTGTTCCGGAAATATGTTAGAGTTACTTCAAGATTGGAAATAGACCTTGTGAGAGAATCGAAACCGGATGATCTTCTTGTGTAAGTTCCCTTGTGGAGTCGTCCCTGTATCCTGTGGAGTCGCCAAGTGAGTTAGAAAAAATAAATCAATTAAAGTAAAAGCTCACCAATGTCATTGTTACCAACGCTGGCATTCCCCGACTTCATTACCCAATAGATAAGACACTAATTGCATTGGAGATTGAATATTGTTGCATTGGTAAACGTGAAATTTAAGAGATTGAATTGTTCAAGGTTGGATTTGAATTCTATATGCTATTGGCTATCTTGCCCTCCAAGGGCGTCTTGATTTGGTAAGTGATTGCACTGCTGTAACAAACATTAAGCTACAGCCAATAGGGCTGCAACAAAACAATTTTTATCACTCATTTTATTCACTTTTCTACTGCTGAAATTTACTTGTAAGCTGTGATAATTGATCTACTGTTTAAGAGCTATTGTTTGGGTGGTTTACTTGCTAATTTCAGTGGCTAGAACTTGATGCTGTAGCAAAAGTTTGCTACAGCCATTGGGCTGTCATAAATACTTGCTGATAACACTCATTAAAAGCCCTCATTTGTCATCAAAGTCTTGGTCTAAACATTAGAACATTGTGTACTAGTTGCAACCCTTATTTTCCAATATCATATTCTTGATTTTGATGGTTTAATTTGCAACTGTTATAACTTCTTCATTGCTGATATATATTTCCTTACTGCTGCAATTTTGGGACAGAAAGGTTTCTTGTTGATTCCCCACATGTCTTGAGTCTTATATCATCATATATTGTCTTGTTATGGTTTCTCTAACACTGTTTTTCAGATACACAACTTTAACAACCATTTAGCAACTCCTAAGACTTTCTCCTCAAGCCTCAAGTTCATCTTAGACATTGACCTTTAGGGGTGTTCTTCTAACTCCTTGCTTTTCCCCTTGCAATCCCCCTAGGGTCACCCGGGAAGCCTCCCGTGTGTTTGACTTGTCCTTCACTAAAACGAGGGGGATATCTATTGAGGTGATAGTGATAGGTGTCCCCAGTTGTGTCACAGATTTGTTGCTTGGGTCGGGCTTTGCCCAAACTACAAATTGTGCGATAACATGGCACACTTGCCTCATTCCACACACAAAACCTAAAAATATCCCAAAATAATAATCACTTCTGCGAATGAACATAATGGCCATCCCCGGTGAAATTTTTTGGTTCATCTTCAAAGATTGCTTTTCATGTGAAGGTATATTCTCTAATATGAAAACTGCATTGTACTGTTTTAATTAGCCTGAATTAATAATAGTCACATCAATATTTTATCACTTATTTATTGAATTTCCTGAGCTTTTTGTCAATTGGACCAGTCAAATTTGACAACAAAAAACTGGCAAATATTGTCTCCTTTGCAGGTCATGGTTGATATGGGTCAACCAATTCTGACTGCTGCAAATATTCCAACCAAGCTGCCAAAACGAGAGGATGGAGCTGTTGTTAAAGCTGAATTGCTAGTGGATGGAAAAACATGGATAGTCACCTGTGTTAGCATGGGAAACCCTCATTGTGTCACATTTAGCCGTAAGGACTGTGAGGTATGCATGAACAAATTCACTGGCCTTACTCATGGTTTTTTATCATGGTTTAGTCGCTACTGTTGTATGTAAATAAGTTAATAACTAAAACTGAATAAAAGTCGTAGTTTTTATGATTTCCCATTTCCCTCACTCCTATTATTGTACATATGTTCAATTTCGCATTTTGTTTTGAGTTTTATACTGAAGAAACTGTTTGTCATTGTTAAGCAGTTGCATCAATTTGTGACTAAAGAGCTGCCTTGGGATTTATTCTCTTGCTCATTGCCTATCACAATAAAGCTTGGGAAATTAGCGAGCAGTCACCATCACTTATTTATTTGATGAGAAATGAAACATAAAATTGAAATGAGAATGAAATGGACCTCTCCATCTGCCTGGTTGGCCTTTCTTGTTACTCTGTTGGTTAACGTGCTAGCTAATCCATGTTTTATGTCTGTTATTCTTTACTAAGCTAATTGGTATTATATTAATATGTCAATTGACCTACTTAGGCTTAATTTCTGCATTATTAGTTGGCTTACTTCCTTATTACTGGCCAACTGACATTCCCATACTAGCTCAGCTTGTCAACATTCGTCCACTAGCTAGTTGCAGTGAAGACTTTAGCTGAAATCCATGGTTAATAATAAAATAAAGTTTTCCTGGTTTCCCTGAAGTTAAATTTTCTTATTAATTATGTGAATACTAGTGTCTTCTATTTTACAATATTTTGTTTTTTGATTCAAATTACAAAGAATGTTTTTAAAACTTAGAACTCTGTTTTTCATAGTTTATTATTTACATTGTACAGGTACTTGACGTAAACTCGTTGACTTTGGAGCATATTGGTCCATTGTTTGAGCACCATGAGATGTTTCCTGCTCGAACCAATACAGGTATTTTCTTTGTGTTGCTTTTTGAATACATAAAGATATCGTGCATCAAGAGCATGCCATACATCGATCCTCCCATAGGGATTCTGTTGCAGGATTGCTTAAGTTGTAATTTGCATTGAGTTGTTATTACATATGCATATTTGTCTGTTTTGAAGTATGCATAGCACTTACTATCTTGTAGGGTTGCTAATTTTGAGCTTTTGGCTCTTGAAATATTCTACTTTAATAGCATATGCCGTATCCTTTTCTGTTTTGCAATCAATTTCTCCTTTCTAATATGAACTTTGACTTGTTTCCAAAGTGAACAAAAATACGTTTAGCACCATCCTTTTGTAATGTTACCTGTACTTGTGGCATCTTGTGAATTCATAGTTGTTATTGTAGCATTAAAATTTAAAGATGATGTGCTGACATAAATTACTCACCACGTAACTTTACGTACTTATACTGTATATACACTTTAGTGAGACAGTGTTATGAAATGTGAACTGAAACACTTATTGTGATTGTGAAGGGCTGAATCATACTGGCTACTAAAGAGGGTGTTACCTATCAAAATTGCACTTGAGATCAAAAGTCCAAGATTGGTGCTAGTCAATGGGCTACTTAACAAGGATGCCAATATCACCACACAAACCCTCTTCTCACTTGAGATTGGCTCTCCTTTGGTACAAGGCAGGTGTCCCTAGGATAGGATTACTAAGGCATGAACAATAAGGCTCAATGGTGATATGAAGAGTGGTCTTAGTAAAACATATTTTGTTTTTTGAGTTTATAAAGTTGGTTTTAACGGTGGTTGATGGGAAAAGACTAGCGCCAAAAATCCAAGAGGGTATATTGAGTCATGAAGCAACAAAGAGGGCTGAAAATGGGTGATGAATTGGAGTAATCATTGCTGTTACAACATGCAGAAAACTACTATTGGTTGTAGATTTATATTGCTGGAAATTAAATGAATACAGGCCCTTCCAAAGGTGCCCTTGTATGCACATGCAATAACAATAAGACGTGATCTTACTCCAAGCTCAAAAACACCATGAAAACCTTTCAATGAAATGATATAGCACTATGCTTCAAATCTGAAATAAAAACAGCAAGGAAATGAAACAGGCATTGCCTCATTTAACCTCCTTCCTCAACAGCTGGCTTCCCTGCTTGATGTCCTTATTGTAGCAGAATTAAATGTATATTCCAGCAACACAAAATCAGCAAAGTATGTAGGATGGGAAGCCACACAGGAGATGGAACTCCACTATCACATTGCCATTCAATAGATCTTCAATATTAGCCCAAAAGAAAAAGGAGTATAATGTCTCCCCAAACCATCAACAACCATTACTATAGGAGAAGCTCATCTTATACAGATGAAGAGCTCAAAACCTCCTCCCTTAAAATAATAATATCCAAAATTATATCCTATACCAAATGTGTCAAAGTGGTTAGAGGCCCATATACCAACATGACTCCTCTAAAAATACCATAACCAACTCGACCTAGGAAAGTGTGCAAGGTGGATACTTCTCAAACCAAGTACTCAATAGATGGTGTGACCTCGGGACTGTTGATGTTTGGGCAACATTGGAAAGACATTCTACTGGATTGATAATTAATAATATGATTATTAATTATTAAGCAATATTATTAATGTAATAATATATTTATAATATAAAGTATAAATATATATAATAAAGTATAAAGTATAAATATAATATATTTATATTATATGTATAATATAATATAAAGTATAAATATATTTATTACCCAAGGGATGCATCTCTTCATGGATGGTCACCATGGTCACCATATGTTCTTTATATATAGAACACTCATCATTATAATAAGATATTCATTCACATACAATATCATCTCTTATGAAAAATTCAACATGGTATCAGATCGGGACTGGGCTTGACTCCCTCACAGGAGGGCCTAGGAGAATGAGAGTAGAGTAATGTCTTGGGAGTGTTAAATTTATGCGGTTGTTGCAATCTCTATGTACAACACATTTACTTTTTACTCCTACCTAAATTATAGAAAGAATTCCATAAATTATGGTAGGCAGTAATTTCTAGTAAAAATGTCTATTTACCTAAATATGAGTAATATACTCCATATATACTTCTACCTATATTTATGCAAAGAATCGTATGAATTATGGAGGAACAATTTAACAAAGTCAAATACTATGTGGATGGATTATAAGTTATAACTAAATTAATCTTTGGGTAGTTACGGGAGGTATTCTCCAACTATTTATAAGAAAGAAAATTAAATTAAATTTTAAATTTAATTTTCAAAGAGACGTGTCTTTTTTGGATCAATTCAATATTACTATAAAGGACACAACAATAGACACACATATTTTTCTCTCTCAAACGTGGGAAGTGATCTAAGGAAGAGGCTGAAGTTTCTAAGTAGTTGAAATTTCTGAGCATAATTACTTAGTGATGTTCTAGAGTTTACTAAAGTAATATCATTGGAAGTAATTACCACTTGCGGAAAATTGTGCTTGTCTAATTTAACACTAGAAAGTCAACATGGTTAGCCGTATGGCATTGAATATATGATGGATGTGTGTTAGTAGAAGACATATCATTTCTAGGGTCATTGTATATAGTTGTGCACACGATAAATTGATCTCCTTTAGGAGATGCTTTTTTGTTGTTCTTGTTTCTTGTTCTGGGCACGCCACAGGTAATAGCTCTGAGAAGGATCCATAATGACATTCGCGGGAAGCAACATGAAGCACGACTATCCAGACATAGAGTTGTGCACATCCATGTAATGAAGAAGAGAAGGTCAACACATGTAGAGGGACTATTGAGATTTTATGTAATTTCAAAAGTTATTCTTAAGTGTTAATGTTTCAACATTGGCCTGACATTCTCTCGGGATTGGTCATGGTAATTTAACCAATCGATAATGACCCTGGCATAGTCTTCTAAGGACATAAGACTCAAAGTGCGTGGCTTTCAATATCCGGAAGGATTGAAATTCTTCCTGTGGCACAGAGGGCAACCTGATAAGGAAGAATGGTCCTTGTAGTCACAAAACACTTTGTTGAGTCTGTGACAACTGCGGGACACTCAGTTTGCAGATTGAAGAAGGCTTTATATGGATTAAAGCAGGCACCCAGAGCATGGTATGGCAGGATCGACAATTTTTTGACGAGCTTAGGATTTACAAACAACAATGCAGATCCTAACCTTTACTTTAAGGTTGTGGATGATGGTCCGGTAATACTACTGCTGTATATGGATGACCTATTTCTAAACATGTGTGGAAAAGCTCATCTAAGAGTGTAGGAGAAACAAAAAAACAAAAAAAAACTGGCTGCTGAGTTTGAGATGAAAGACCTTGGGATGATGCATTACTTTTTGGGTCCCGAGGTATGGTAGAGATAGGATGAGATCTTTCTGAATCAAGGGAAGTATACAGTAGAAATCCTGAAGAGGTTCGGGATGTGTTGGATTGCAAGGCAATGGCTACACCTATGGTATCAAATTTGAAGTTGCTGTAGGATACGACTTTAGAGACTGTGGATGTTACTTTATACAGACAGAGGGTGGGTTCATTAATGAACTTGACGAACACAAGATCGGATATATGTTTTTCTCTGAACACCTTGAGTCAATATATGGAGCAGCCTAGGTAGGTTCATATGGTTGCAGCAAAACATGTGATGAGGTATCTTAAGGGTACATTGGATTATGGTCTCAGGTATGTGACAGACCATGAGTTTAGGTTATATGGATATTCGGATTCAGATTGGGCCGACAATATTCCTGATCGGAAGAGTACTTCGACATATTGCTTCAGTCTAGGCTCCAGTATGGTTTCATGGAGCAACAGGAAGCAGTTGTGTGTAGCACTCAGTATGGTTGAGGGAGAGTATGTGGCAGCATGTGCAACAAGGCGCGAAGCAGTGTGGCTTCGGAAATTGATGACTATTGGACTGAATTTGACTTGTAGGTAAGACCTACAAGAAGAGGATGACGAGATTTGTTCTGGAGGATAAGTGACGAAGTCAACATGTTGAAGATCCAGTTGATATTCCGTGCTCGAGCAGTCAGCTCCAGAGGGAGTTAGGTACTACAGTAAGGAGCAGGAGGCTCCGCCAGATGCAGGAAGCAGTTGTGTGGTGCTCAGTATGGCTGAAGCTAAGTATGCATGTGCAACAAGTCGTGAGGCAGTGTGGCTTCGGAAATTGCAGACTATTGGATTGAATTTGAATTGTAGGTAAGACCTACAAGGAGAGGATGACGAGACTTGTTCTGGAGGACAAGTGATGAAGTCAGCGGGTTGAAGATTCGGTTGATATTCAGTGCTCGAGAGGGAGTTGGACGGTCAGTTCCAGAGGGAGCTGGGTACTATAGTGAGGAGTAAGAGGCTCTGTCGAATGCAGGAAGCAGTCATGTGTGGCGCTCGGTACGGCTGAAGCTGAGTATTTGGCAGCATGTGCATTAGCAGTGTGGGTTCGAGAAATTCTGTCTCGGTTATTTGGTCTCGGACTGGAGGCGACCTACATTTGGTGTGACAACCAGAGTTGCATGAAGTCGTCAAAGAACCCCGTGGTCTATGACAGGTCGAAACATATCAAGATCAGATACTACTATATCAGGGATATAGTGTAGAAGGGAGCAGTGAGGCTCCAGTTTCGTGACTACAGAGGATCAAGTTGCGGATGTGTTTACCAAGCCCCTGTCGAGGATGAAGTTTGAGTACTTTAGGGACAAGCTTGGCATGGTCCCTCTTCAGAGGGAGTGTTCTCATCAATCATGAAAAAGGGCTGGCACTAAGACATGTGGAACTCATCCAACATGAAAAAGGGTTGGCACTGAGACAGGTGGAACTCATCCAGCATGAAAAAGGGCTGGCACTGAGTGTTCTCATCCAGCATGAATAAGGGCTGGTACTGACACATGTGGAACTCATCTAGCATGAAAAAGGGTTGGCACTGAGTGTTATCATCCATCATGAAAACGGGTTGGCACTGAGACAGGTGGAACTCATCCAGCATGAAAAAGGGATGGCACTGATTATTCTTATCCAGCATGAAAAAGGGCTGGCACTGAGACAGGTGGCACTCATCCAACATGAAAAAGGGCCGGCACTGAGATAAGAGTGCACATGATCAGATATTGATGCATCACAGGGAGTGGATGTCCTGGGGACATGTTGTAGCTATTGAGAGCTACCCATAGACCTTGGTTGCATGGGGTGAAGTCATGTTGTACTATGGATATTCGAGGATGTATAGATTCGCATGTTCAACAGTGAATGGATGTGAGCTTGTGTGGTATCAGACTTGGAGTCTGTGTCTCATGGAAGTGACACTTGGTTGCTAGACACTTGGTACAGAAGGGAGCAATGAGGCTCCAATATGGTGTAGAAGGGAGCAGTGAGGCTCCAATATGTGGCTACCGATGAGAAGGTTGTGGATGTGCTGACAAAGCCGTTGTCAAGGATGAAGTTCGAGTACTTCATGGACAAGCTTGGCGTAGTCCCTCTTTAGAGGGAGTGATGGCTTTAGATGTTATCCCAGGGTAGTGGATGTCATGATGACATGTTGTAGCCATTGGAGAGCTACCCACAAGTAATCTTCAAAGGTAATCTTCAGAGGTAATCTTGTCATAATGTAGAATGTCTCTCGCTGAGAGGGAGTGTTGATATTTGGGCAGCATTGGAAAGACATTCTACTAGATTGATAATTAATAATATGATTATTAATTATTAAGCAGTATTATTAATTATAATATTATTAATGTAATAATATATTTATAATATAAAGTATAAATATATATAATAAAGTATAAAGTATAAATATAATATATTTATATTATATGTATAATATAATATAATATAATATAAAGTATAAATATATTTATTACCCAAGAGACACATCTCTTCATAGATGGTCACCATGGTCACCATATTTTCTTTATATATGGAACACTCATCATTGCAATAAGATATTCATTCACATACAATATCATCTCTTATGAAAAATTCAACAAGGACAAGTGCATGGGTGGTGGCATATCCTCCAATATAAGAATAATATAATAAAAACCATGTGCCACGATGTGGAATCATGGGCAAATACCACCACACCTCTCCAATACCATGAGCATACAAGTGGGGTGACCTAGAAAATAATGCAAGCAAGGTCCCCTTGCGATCCAAATGTGTGAAAATAAGCCAAATAAGAGGAGCGCTCCACATCCTCAAGTAGCCAACCACTCCAGGCATGCCACATCATTGCGAAAATGTCAATATCCTCTAGGGCGTTCACACCATTAAGTGAAGATGAGTTCGATAACCATAAAAATGTGTAATGTCCCTTTCGAAATAATCGCTCTGGGAGATCGATGTAATAGCCTAAGTGATTCCCGTAGGCTATAGTCAGTGGAAAAAAAGAGAATTAATTAATTATTTAATGTCATTGGAGTTGGAAAATAACCTTTTTAAAAAAGGTGACATTGAGTAATAGGTAAAAAGGAGCCTAAGTGACTATTGAGTTAATAAAGTCACTTTAATTTATTAAAAGGGTAAAAGGGGTGAAAAGGGGTCAACGAGAGAATAAAAGGAGAATGAGGGCGCCCTCTGTAACACACCCACTACCTATAATTAAAATTTTTCGTTGTTTTCTCAACAATGAGAATCCCCGATTCACAGGTCTTCTATTTACCTACCCGACTCTCTGTACATAACCGTGGTCTTATGCCCCTTTCTGTCGAGATTTCTATTTTCAACCATCCCGACTCACTTAAATGCCAGTTAGCCTCCTAGGCTAAGCTCTTGGTTGCATGGCCTCCTCTATATGACCATGGTCATAACTACCATCGGGGCTACGGGGTTTCTAATGTCAAACTTCATCCCGAGGTCTCCCTTTTACCACCGGGAGATCAACTGAATCTCGCTATCTCGGGAGTTCGTGAATCAAAGCCCCCAACTCTTCCTTTCCAATCTTGCGACACCCGAACTGGCGATACGGGTATAGCTCCTTTCTTAGTTAGCGCCCTCCCCACCTATAACCGTAGGCTAGGCTTAAACGTCAACGCCTCTCGCAACTCGCACCTTCATGAGTTTGTGAGTCGAACTCTCGTGCTCTCCTGTTGCGATCTTCCGAGACGCGATAGGTCAACGCTGAGTTGACTCCTCCCTTGGCGGTTCTTCCCTACTCGCAACCTCGCAACCTCGTCGGTTGAACCGTCGAGCTTTCACCCTCCTACTCTGCGAACCCCCGAGATGCGAGAATTCAACGGAGTGTCGACTCCTATCTCCAGGCAACGCGTGTCCACCCGTTGACCACGCGGGTCCCACCTTATGGCTCTGCCACGCGTCCACATGAACCTCGACACTCGGCACTTCGCGACTTCTGATGTCGAAAGTGGCTCCACTCAACCTTCGAACCCCCGAGTGCGCGATAGGCGATAGGGTTCCCGATCCAACGATCCTCCTACGACCCAGATCCAACGACTCTCCTTCCTCCCTCGCTCCTCGTGTCTTCGCGACTTGGACGACTCTGATCCTCTCGTGGCTTCGCCACTCGCGACTTGGAGCGTCCAATTTTTGGACTCCCACCCCGCGAACCTCCGAGCTCACGAGATCACCGGATCTCTGCTACCTGTCCTCCTCGGATGGACGGCTCTGATCCTCTCGTGGCTTCACCACTCGCGACTTGGAGCGTCCAATTTTTGGACTCCTACCCCGCGAGCCTCCGAGCTCACGAGATCACCGGATCTCTGCCACCTGTCCTCCTCGGATGGA
>ML784127.1:459070-474617 GCA_009831015.1 Picea engelmannii | reverse complement strand
AAATCCTTTATCGTAACATAATTGCAATAATTCATGTGAATCAGTCAATCATGAACTCCCTCAGTATGAGATGAAAACTAGATGGGGTAGGAAAACTGTCTGTCATTAAACAAGAAATCTTACATACAGATGCATAACCAGAGTGTCTGTTAAAACTTTACAATCGGGAGCTTCGCTCTACCATCGATGCCTACAAAAATGGCGAAAACGCCTACATATACTCAAAACAACAACAGCAGCAAAAACGAGACACTGCACTAAAAGCATTGCGTCTGCATGGCTTCTGGCAACTTGCCCATGCATACTCAGGACGATCGTGTGCCTATGACAGATGCCATCAGATTTCGGACTGTCCTTCTGTAGGTGAGTTGACATGAATTAGTCCTTTGTCAGACCTTCCTTTTATGGTGAAGCTGATGTTCAACCACTAACAACTGCCGCAATAACTGCTTTTTGGGATCGGGGATGGCCTCGGTCAATTCTATCTTCTGTGGCGGTCTCCTAATGGTGCCACCTGGACTAGCCGAACGGTCTCTCGTTGGACGCTGCTTCACTGGACTGCTGCGCGAGACCCCTACGGTGGATGTGGACGAGGGTGATGGCGAATGAACGAAAGTGGTGACATCGGATGAGGAATACCACGGGGTATGGACAGGACACAGGTGGAAACAACATGGAGCGTCGGGGGACAAGTGGATTGTGGAAGGTGCTGAGGTGGAGGTGACTGGGGGGGTAGACACATGGCAGAAGGTGAGAGGACGATGAGGTAGGAAGGGGCCATGCAGATGGACGTGGCTGAATACGCGGGCTTGACACCTGGGAGAGCGGAGGGCACGTTTCCGAGCAACTTGGAAGGGAAAAGGTCAGGTGTCAGAAGGCAAGAAGGGGGCGAAGAGGAAAGGGATATATCATGAGGGTGAGTGGACAGACAGATATTAGCAGACGAGGGGATGACACGATGGGAGGCGACCCCACATTGATTAAAGGTAGAACGACTGAGAAGGGTTGGAATCGCCTGAGCGCCGTTGATCCGGGTGCTTTGATCTCGACCGCTGAGAAGGTGCACGCCCGATTCTGGACCCCCCCTCCCCTTATTAAATGTAGAAAGGCAAGGGGGGTTCGGAATTTCCTATGCGTCGTTGATCTGAGCGCTTCGATCAAGGCCGTTGGGAAGGTGCACGCTCGATTCCGGACCCCCCCCCCCCTTATTAAAGGTAGAAAGGCAAGGGGATCCGGAATCGGATGCTGACCGTGGATCTGGGCGCGCGGATCTCTGCCGCCCAGATCTTCTTGCTGCTTATCCACAGGCGCATTTGCGCCCCAAACTTAGGGTAAGTGGGTTTTCACCCGCTTCTTCGCACTTTCCTCCTTCCTTACAAGAAATGTCGCTAACAACAAGAATGTCAAAGGGTCCTTCTTGAGCAGTGACAATAGATTCAAGGAAATCTTGGACTTGATACATTCAGATGTGTGTGGGCCAATGACTGTTTCCTCCTTGAATGGATATTTGTACTATGTACTCTTCATAGATGATCACTCTTGGAAAACTTGGATTTAGTTCCTAAAGACCAAGGATGGAGTCCTTGCAAAATTTCAAGAATTCAAAGCTTAGGTTGAGAACCTGTCCGGAAGAAAGATCAAGGTACTAAGATCAGATAATGGAGGAGAATACACGTCCAAGGATTTCAACAATTTCTGTATTTAAGCAGGGATCAAGAGGGAGTACATAGTTCCTTACAACCCTCAGCAAAATGGGGTTGCAGAGAGGAAGAACAGAATCATCAGCGAGGCAATCAAGGTGGTGATACATGATCATAGTCTACCTATGAATCTGTGGGCAGAAGCGTGCATGACAACAGTATATGTTCAGAACAGGAGTCCTCACCAGATTTTGAAAAACATAACTCCTGAAAAATCCTTCACCGTAGTGAAGCCTGAGATTGGACACTTCAGGGTATTTGGGTGCCCAATATATTTTCATGTACCCAAAGAGAAGAGATCCAAGCTAGACCCTCAGGGAGAAAGGGTACATTTGTGGGATACGGTTAATCTTCAAAGGCATATCGGATCTACATCCCTGGTCAGAGACAGATTGAGGCAAGCATAGATGTTATCTTTGAAGAAGAGATAGCCTTTCAAAGATCCAAAGAATCTCAGATGGAGATTGACAGTGAGACAATACCTTCTCCCCCTTCAACAGTTCAGAGGGAGACAACCATTATTCCAGTTGCTCTAGTTGATATCCCCAGAGATATTGCAGTAGGGCATAAAAGGCCTGCCTGGGCTCGTCAAACTCTGTAGGAGGCAGAGGGACATGCAACCCCTCAAGGCACATCCCGAGAGAGCAAGATAACAAAGAGATTTTCGAGCTACTTTTCAGCCATGAGCCACATCATTGATTCTGAGCCTTCTTGTCATGGAGAAGCGACAGGTGAGCAAGTATGGCAAGATGCCATGACAGAAGAATATCAGTCCATCTTAAAGAATGATGTATGGGATATTGTTCCGAGACCAGAAGGGAAGTGTGTAGTGACGTCCAAGTGGATCTATAAGATCAAGCATGCAACTGATGGAAGTGTCGAGAAATACAAAGCGAGATTTGTAGCCAGAGGATTCTCAGAAATAGAGGGAGTTGACTATGATGAGACATTTGCTCCAATAGCCCGATACACTTCCATTCGTACTATCATTGCACTAGCTGCATCCATGGATTGGAAACTACATCAGATGGATGTAAAGACAACTTTTCTCGATGGTGAGATTGAGGAAGAAGTTTATATTGAGCAACCAGAAGGATTCGTGATACATGACGAGAAATCTCATGTGTGTAGGTTGAAGAAAGCCCTGTATGGACTAAAGCAAGCACCTCGTGCTTGGTATGAGAAAATGGATGTATTCTTGATGAGTTTGGGCTTCAACAAGAGTGCTGCTGATCCAAACCTATATTATCATATTGTTGGTAACAAGTGCCTAATCTTGGTCTTGTATGTGGATGACTTATTCCTCATCGGTTCAAAAAGACTTTTTGCCGAATGCAAGCGAGCATTGACTTCTGAATTCGAGATGAAGGATCTGGGTATGATGCATTAGTTCTTGGGATTAGAAGTATGGTAGAGGATTGATGAGATTTCCCTGAGTCAAGGAAAATATACAGTGGAGATATTGAAGAAGTTCGGTATGATAGAGTGCAAATCCATGCCTACACCGATGGTGATGGATTTGAAGAAAATGAATGATGCTTCTCCTGATTCAGGCGAGATTGATCTACACTTGTATCGACAACTGATTGGATCATTGATGTATCTGTTTAACTCCAGACTTGATATATGCTATGCAATGAATGTACTTAGTTAGTTCACGAGTCAGCCGAGACAGACTCGTTGGATAGCAGCGAAGCATGTATTGAGATATCCACGAGGCACAGTTGGATATGGCCTAAGATATGCCTCCAGTGTAGACTTGAGTTTGCAGGGATATGCCGATGCAGATTGGGCAAGGAGCACAGTGGACTAGAAGAGCACATTCAATTGTTGTTTTACCTTAGGGTCTGCCATGGTTTCCTGGTGCAGCAGGAAACATAGCTTTGTGGCCTTGAGTATCGCAAAAGTAGAGTATATAACATTGAGTGTGGCAGTCCACAAAGCAGTGTGGCTTCACAAGCTCCTAACAGATTTATTTGATCATGAGATGGATCCTACCATTATTCATTGTGATAACCAGAGCTGTGTGAAGTTCTCTGAGAACCTTGTGTTTCACGATAGATTGAAACACATTGAGATAAAATATCATTACATCAGAGACATGGTGCAAAGGAAAGTAGTACACTGCAATACCTTCCTACACATGAGCAGATTGCAGATATCTTCACCAAACCACTTGCCAAGACAAAGTTCGAGTACTTCCGTGACAGACTTGGCCTGGTGGAGAATGCCTCCCTAGTTGAGAGGGAGTGTTGATGATTACAACTTCTTGAGACATCCTCTAGGACATAGACTGAGTGAGTCGGCTTGTGAGAGATCCCATGAGTTGGGTGTGTTGATCCTCTCTGAGTCTGAGATGGAATGCTGTGTGCCCCTGTATGGGGTGAGGATTCCCATGACATGGATGTATCGATGTGTGTGCCCCTATGGGGTGAGGATGCCCATGAGATGGGTGTGTAGTTTGAGATGAAACGATGTGTACCCCTGTGAGGGGTGAAGGTGCCCATGTGATGGGTATATCGTTCTCCTCTGTGTAGAGAGTTGAGATGATGTGGTACTCCAGATGATTCTCCTGTGAGACTCAGTGAGATAGAGATCTGTTGAGTAGGACATCCCTGTGGCCGAGCACAGGTGGACGTGTCCCTAGTGGCTGAGCACTAATGGGTGTGTGAGATCACTTGCTTCCAGATGATTCTCCTGTGAGACTCAGTGAGATAGAGATCTCTTGAATAGGACGTCCCTGTGGCTGAGCACACGTGGATGTGCCCCTAGTGGCTGAGCACTAGTGGGTGTTTGAGATCCCTTGCTGTATTGTATAAGAGTAAGATTTACTTGTAACCCTAATTGTGATGTAAAGGGTACAGGTCGACCCCACCATAAAGTGAAAGATAATTAATGTAAAAGATAATTAATATTGTAATTATTAATTATATTTCGAGTTATTGAGGTCGACCCTGTTGTGCCAATAGACACCACTTTTGATGTGTCCAGTCTAATGTAAATAAAGGTGTTTTCCCCATTGAGAAAACACACAAATCACATAACATTTGGAAATTTCAGCAAGTACATCTTCTAGGGCTGACGTGCACACCTCTCTTGGGCGCTAGCTTCTTGGTTTTGGAGAGCACCCTTTTGTGTGCTAGGTCTATGGTGTGGGAGGTCTTTCTCTTGAGAATATAGCAATGGATTCTGGGTTTTCTTCCCTTGTTGAGAAGGGTTTCCGAGGATATTTCAAGTAAATGCTAAAATTGAAATAATCCTCATGCTTGAGCCTAGCATAGTGAAAATTCAACAACACTCACAACAACCACTCCACTTAAAAACTCATAATAAAATTTACAAGAGCATTTACGTTACAATCTCTATTTCGGCAGCATTACATACATTCTTGCAACGTTTATATTATTGGCACTGGTCTACATTTTTATATTTGCTTATCATTTCCTTTCAAGCACTTGTATCTGTTTTTTAAAGTTAAATCATTTACATGCAAGTATCTTGAATGCTTTACTTTTTAGCATAAGCAATTTCTTTTGATGTGTCATATATGTTGCCGGTGTAGAATCATTTATATCTTGCTCTTGTTTGCAATAAACTCCTAGATTCAATTTCTTGTACTTAGCTTAGTTCAAGCATTAGATTATTTTCTTTAGGGACTACCCCCCTTGGCTTCACTAGGAGTTCAGGATCAGGTGACAACAACTTGACTCGAGACTTGCCCCCAAAGACACACCCAGTGGATTGAAGATTTCTTCCACATTACTCGAGGTGTGTATAAGGCAGAAACAATGATCATTCAGGAAAATCAATGGTCAATATCAAAGATGCAAAAATAATTTCACAAAGTTATCACGGATAAAATGAAGAAATTTCTTGTCTAAAAGACCACAATACAAATTACTTGCTCAATTCAACAAGACAAAGGTTACGAAGCAATACAATAAAAAGTTAGAACAAGAAAAGGGAGAAGAAATTCAAGGAGAGCCTATCAGAATAAGATGAAGAAAATTCTCGTTTGAAGAGCTTTAATAAAAAATTGCTGGAACAAATTAGAAAGTTAAAAGATAAGAAACTTGAGAATCCAGAGGTTAAAAGTCGTCGAGGCAGAAAATGGAGAATTTGCATGCTTAAAGAATCATAATCAAAACCTACTTACGCAAATCAAGAAGCTTAAGAATGATAAGAAGTCGTTCGAAAACATGTTAGAACAATTTATCAAGAAGGAAGCATCAAAGTCTTTAGATGTAAAAACCCAAGTTATGGAGGAAGGAACAAATACAAATCCAATCCACGTCACAACTCAAGAAGGTGGAAAGTCAGTTGACTGTTGAAGTAAGGACATTTTCGGATTTTGGGGTACAAACAATGGAAATTCCAAGTGTAGATCGAATGATCAACAAAGCAACAATAGTGCATGAATAAGATACAGCAATAAAAGTAAATCGGGAGAACGCTACGCACATGATAAGGGAAAGTTATGCTCTCTAAGACACCTTATTGACATCCTAATCACAAGAGCAAGCACCTTAACTAGTCAGTGTATCGACATCGCTCAGAAGGAAAACAATTAATCTATCTTCTAAAGATTATCGATATCAACATCATTGGGTTTCATAATAACCATTCATATTGGGTATCACATAAGTGCAACGTTCCACAAAGGATCGAATTAGGATGGTCAGATCCTTTTACAGTTCGACAATTATGCTCAGTACTTAGAATTTTGTATCGTCTCGTATCATCCACCATTACAGCATCAAGAATCACGAACCATGCGAATACAACGCAAGCCAGACAAGACCTAAATCTCTTCCATAATTATGCTTCAAGGACAAAGCATTTCTAAAGGGGAAGGAAATGTAATAGACATAGATACATAAAATATAAAGATAAATAGATAATAACAATAAACTAATAATTAATAATTAAATGAATAGACATGACATCATAATGAAAGGACACGTCTCCTAGTGAAAGGGCATCCCTGCGTGGGTATATATATATATATACAACCCTCATTTGTAATCATACTATCATATTCATATCTTATTCTCATACATTTATTATTCAATATATTATTATTATTATTATTTTTTTTGTTTTACTTAGAATAGAGCCTGGGAAACCCACCGGGCACTTCTCCTCATTTCAAGGATGGTACTCGGGGTAAACTAGATTTTGTAGAAAGCCGAGGCTTTTTCGATAGCTTGCTCATTTAAGATCTCAACATGTCACTTGTGGGAATTGAACCTGGGTGGGGGGGAAACGACCCTTGAGTACAAACCACTCGGGCTAAACCTAATTGACGATTCAATATATTATTTATCCATATGGATTTCTTTATAATGTTCCAAATATTTTAGATGTGTGTGATCTGAATTAGGTTGGTTCGTTGCAGCATTTCCACATATTTTGATGCACTTCTACATACTTGGAGGCACATTTCACTTTGAGGTCTTTGGGGGTAATGGCACATTGTTCTAGGGATGTGCCACATATTTGAAGGTATTTTTCACCATTAGGATGGTTAATATGGACCCTTTGGCACACTTCACAAGCAAGTTTGCACTCATCTAGTGGAGCACTCCAGATTAAAGGTATATATTGAGGGAGTTTATGGCATATGAAGGTGACACATGTCTAGGTGGACCTTTTCAAACCTCAAGTTATGGAAATAGTAGCACTAGAAGAGGAATTCCCTCCTTGGGGAAGACTCCAAGGCCTTTTTTATATTATTTTATGGAGGATGCAACCTTTTCTTGAGGACAAAAAGATGGACAAGGATCTTCTAGGTCTTTTCTAATAATATTTTAATGGAGAGTGGCTGGAATAGAAATCTATATAAAGTTGTGCAACTTGAGCAGGCCTAACGGTTAAGAACATGTGTTTTGTCCTTGGAGGTCAGATGTTCAATTCCAGAGAGGGGTAGGGTATGTACATGTGAGGAAGCTATTGTTTGCGGATATTTGTGTGGTGCTAGCAAGGTACCAACAAATCTCAATTTTGCTTATGGGCTAGAGAGGGATAAATTTTATTTCCCAGGCAGGCCTCAATGTCCAAAAGTTATTCTTGGAAGAACTTTATAAAAAGTGATCTCATTTCATTAGCAAAAGGTTGAGGATCAAATGGAGGAAAACCCCCGTAAAGTCCAAGTAAATTGTTGTTTTGCAGGTATAGGGAGAAGGAGCAAGTGACAAGTTGGAGTTTCCATCTTCTATCTTCTTTTTCTATGGATCATATTGGTATGTTTGGTTGCCATTAGTTTGTTGCTTCTGTTATTGCCAAAAGGTCAAGGCTGTTCATTCATTTTGAAGGTTTGTTGTTGTTCAAGGGAAGAAGTTAAAGTTGAGATGTATGATTCTCTTTGGCCTTTAATGTAATCTGAACATTATATGAATAATTTACTGCTGTCCATTCAATTTCTGAAGGATGTTTGTTGTTACTCTTTATTTAATCGATTACATGGTACTTTGGTTAAAAATTACATGGTTGTGATGTGCATCTTTTAAGGGCTTTCTTTTTAGTGTCACATGTTAACGAGATTCATCTAAATTTGATAGCTTTGATGATTTTCTTCCATTCCATCTCCAAACCCTCTTGTTCTTGCTGCCCTGACTCCATAGCCCAAAAGGACAAGGCACTAGTGTTCTTGACTTACACTGTTTATCACTATTGAAAAAGTCGGCATCGACAAAAAGTCGGCGAGGGTCCAGAAAACATCGTTTCGAGAAAAGTTGGCAAAAGTCGGCAAAAAATCGGAAAACCACGAAAAACATTAAAAAATAAAAGATATATTCATTTTTTTCAAAATTTTAAACATATAAAGCAACAAAAACATTAGATAAACACATTGGCACATAAATATGGAGAAAGCAACAACAAACAAAAATGACAAAAAAAACTCAAAAAATTTGCTTTATGAGGATGATTTCCACTATCTGGCCACGACTTTTATGAAAAAGTCCCGACTTTTTCAAATTAGAGAAAGTCACTGGCCACGACTTTTATGAAAAAGTCTCGACTTTTTCAAATTAGAAAAAATCGCGATTTTTTCTAGCCAATTTTTCGTCGGCCGGAAAAAGTCGCGAAAAATCGCAGGCTTTTTCAACACTGCTGTTTATAGATTTAAAACCCTAAAAATACCATACTCTACTAATCTGATTTTTGGATCTGCTATTCAAGTACAACCTTTCCTCCTTGTGCAAGCCATCCAACTAATGCGGGGTTTCCTCCTCGTTCAAGACATCTAACTTGTGCAGGCTGTTCAACTTTTTCAAGTTGCCCTTTCATCTCAAGCTAGCATCCTATCAATTAGGCCGTTCGTACTGAACATCCTTTCAGGTTGTCCCCTCCTTCTCAAGTTGTCCTCTTCCCATTTAGGCAATCCCTAATTTTCATTCTTTTAGGTTGTCTTTTGCCTATGTAAGTCGTCTTCTTCACATAGTTTTCATCAATTTCATTAGTAGACATCCAATTATAGTATCCTTTCCCTTCACAAACCATCTTCTTCTTAGTGTCTTCATATGTTTCTTCATTGGATGCCATAATACCATTCTATGCCTCTACAGGTCATCTTCTTTATGACGTCATTGAGCATTTCTTCATTGGACATTCTAACAAGCCATCCTATGCTTCCATAGGTCGTCATCCTCATGATATTACTACCCACTTCATCATTAGTTGTTCTATTAGGTTTATAGGCTGATCTCTCATCGACATTTTGAGCATCCTCTACGTAGGATGTTCTACCACGCTGCCTTTCACTTGTGTAGGTTAGCCTGGGAAGTCCACATTGTCCTCTGTAATTGTTTTTCTCAACACCTTCATTGCCATCAATTATGTCTTCCTCTGTTGACACTTAGAAAAATGTCGGTGTAAACATTTCTTAGTTCTCTATTTTCCAATGCAGGAGCTTATTGTTTTATTTACTACGTATTTTAAGATACTTCAAGTATTAGTACCCTGCCTATTTGCTGAGATGTTCTTCAAAGGTTTTTGAATAGGATTCCTCAACCCCGTCTAGAACTTTAGTGCTCATGCTTGATCAAACTACTTTCTCATTACTATTTGTTTCCTTAAGCCTATTGATGATACATTTCCGTCCTTGTTTATATCTAATGTATCTATTGAAGATTTTCTTAGGTTCTATGGGCTGCCCAACAGGCCTATCTTTGACCTCTTGTTGGGAAATATGTTTGGGTACTTTCAAATTGTTTTTCTCGCTGTTTTAGGACAGCCTTCTTGCTGTTCAAAACATCGCACTGAGTCTGAACTTTACCCTCTCCAAATCTGCCCACAAATCTTTGGTTTGATGCTCTTTAATGCGTCTTGTTATAAGGATTAATTATGGATGGTTTTGCTGTCCAAGTTAGCCTTCAATAACATGCATTAAACATCAAGCACACCTCTAGAATCTTTAACAACCTACAACTGAAAATACTAAGCAAACATGACAAATCAACACATGTAGTTTTTGGTCAACATGACTCTGGAAAAACCCCCATGGGGAAAACTAGTAAGAGAGATAGATATATATTTGAGATCTCAAAGCAAGAGTACAACAAGGAAATAAATACAGGTGAACCTGGTACAATAGTGTTGAAATATTGTAACTGCAAAGAGTATTCTATTTATTATTGAGTTATTATTCATTAGATCAATACCCTTTTGTGGATTGATCATGTCGGGCATTGTAATTGACCAAATCCCCTTTTGTGGATTGGTCAAACCCTAAATATATTATGCAAATTGAGAAGTTGGTCCCCATGCTAATTAAAGTGGTTTTAACCACTAAGAAGACAAATCGGCCCTGCCTAGTGAAGAGACACCTTTTCAACACCTGCCAGTTTCTATAAATAAAGGAAGCCAGCGCCTCATTTGATCACTCACTCATTCGCTCACTCAGTGCGCAAGTTTGGTAACTGCAGTTGGGAGAAGGAAGAGAGAGGCGCATTTCTCAGTGGAGGATATTCTCTAGTGTTTGGTTTATTGTCTTGGCATTGTATTGGCTATCTATATTAAGGAAGTTTTTGATGGGTTTTCTCCCCCATGAGGGTTTCCCAGGATAAATGCTGTGTATCTTGTGATTGTGTTTCTCTCAGTGATCCTATCTATGCTATGGTTATCTAGTAAATTGAAAAGAAACCTAATAATAGCTTAAATCTTAACATGGTATTAGAGCTAAGCCAAAGAGAGCATCTTTCACTGGATAAAGAAAAACGTCACTGTTGTCGTACAAGAAAATTAGGGCTTTTTATTGAAGAGGAATTTCAGCCTAAAATTCATCTAGAAAAGTGCGCCCTAGCCTAAGGAACTCTTTGGCTCCTTCAAAGCACTTTTTCAGTGGATAGAACTCCCGGAAAGTGAAACCCTAGTTTTCACTAGTACCAGAAAACCAGAAGTACCAGAAAACCAGGAAACCAGAACTAGTACCAGAAGTACTAGTCCAAAATTCCGCTAGTCAAGTTTGAAGGGGAAAAATTTGGATTTTCTGAAATCTAACTGCACCAGGCTACTCGCCTCAGCCAAGCGCACCTCCTGGTAAATTCAAAATTAAATACTGAGCATTTTCAATTTTTGGTCATTTTCCTAGCTCTAGGTAAAGATGTCTGCAAGCACTAAGCTTGTTGACAAGCTAGAAGGTGTGGAAAACCTCTGTGCCTGGAAGTATAGGATTGCACTCATTCTTGAACAGAATGATCTAGCAAGATTCATTAAAGAAGATGTATCAGAACCTACCGATGTTGCAGCGAAAGAAAAACACCAAAAGGACACAGTCAGGGCCAAAAGAATCATTGCAGATTCTATTAAAGATCACTTGATTCCTCGAGTGGCTTCAAAGAAGACTCCAAAAGAAATGTTTGATGCCCTAACCAGATTGTATGAAGGAAAGAACATCAATCGGAAGATGAATCTAGGAACTCAACTCAAAAGTACAAGGATGCAGAAAGGAGAAAAAATTCAGGAATATTTCTCTAGAATATCACATTTCAAAGAACAACTAGAAGCAATTGATGATACTATAGATGAAGACGAACTTATAATGACAACCCTTGATGGTCTCACAAAACCTTGGGATGCATTCATCCAAACTATTTGTGGCCCAAAGGAAAAACCATGGAAGAAGCAATTGTTATTGGAAAAGAAGAAGGTGGCTTGTATAAGCTAAAGGGTCATTCAGAAGCAGCCTTGACCCATCCCATTGAGAATCCATGTGAACTTTGGCATAGAAGACTAGCTCACATCAACTACACGACATTACCATATGTAAGCAAGGCAGTCATAGGTCTACCAGAATTCAAGGTTGACCATGAAGGTGTGTGCAACGGATGTGCACAAGGAAAGAACATCAAGAACCCTTTTTCAAAGAGAGACAGTAAAGCAGAAGGAGTCCTAGAGCTCATTCACTCAGATGTATGTGGCCCAATGCCATCAACCTCCATTAGTGGGTATGTATACTATGTTTCTTTTATTGATGACTATTCTTGCAAAACCTGGGTTTACTTTTTGAAATCAAAATATGAAGTGTTCAATAAATTCAAGGAATTCAAAGCCTTGATAGAGAATCTCTCTGAAAGAAAGATCAAGATACTCAGGTCAGATAATGGAGGAGAATACACCTCAAAAGAGTTTGCAAACTTTTGCAAAGATGCCGGGATTGAGAGGGAGCTCACCACTCCCTACAATCCTCAACAAAACGGTGTAGCAGAAAGAAAGAACATAACTATAATGGAAGCAGTGAAGACTATGATCCATGATCAAGATCTTCCAATGCACTTATGGGCGGAAGCAACAAAAACAACAGTATATGTACAAAACAGATTGTCCCATAGTGCACTTGGGTTCAAGACCCCTGAAGAGATGTTCTCCGGAAAGAAGCCAAAAGTAAGCCATCTCAAAATATTTGGTTGCCCAATATTTGTACATGTTCTGAAAGAGAAGAGAACCAAGCTGGACCCTTCAGGAAAGAAGGGAATATTTGTTGGATACTGTGAGGTCTCCAAAGCCTTCAGAGTTTATATTCCAGGTTACCATCATATTGAGATCAACAAGGATGTAACCTTTGATGAAGATGCAACACTCAAGAAATCAAGAAGATGCCAGTTTGAAGAAGTATATGAAGAAGAACATGTGGCTCCCAGAGTTGCAGAACCTCTGAGGGAAGTCATAACTTCCCCTGATGAGGAGATTCTAGAAGATCATGACATAATAGAATCCCATGAACCTCCCCAGATGACGATTTCCCACAAGAGAAAGCCAACTTGGGCAAGGGAACTTATTCAAGATGGAGAGAAGTATGGTGCCCCTGAAGGAACCATGAGACAAGTCAAGAAACCCAAGCCATTCTCCAGTTATATGGCTTTGATGTGTGATCTCTTAGAGAAGGAGCCTACTTGCTTTGAAGAAGCTATTCAGAAGAAAGAATGGGCAGATGCCATGACAGAAGAATACCAATCCATTACAAAGAATGATGTATGGGAAATAGTTCCCAGACCAAAGAGCAAGGATGTGGTATCTTCCAAATGGATTTTCAAAATAAAACATGTTGCTGATGGAAGTATTGAGAAATATAAAGCAAGGTTTGTTGCTCGTGGTTTTTCTCAAAAGGAAGGCATTGACTATGAAGAGACGTTTGCTCCTGTAGCTAGATACACTTCAATCAAAACCATCATAGCTCTTGCAGCTAAGATGAAGTGGAAGTTACACCAAATGGATGTGAAACCAACTTTCTTGAATGGTGTAATTGAAGAAGAAGTGTATATAGAACAACCTCAAGGGTTTGAAGTTGAAGACAAGAAGACTCATGTCTGCAACTTGAAGAAGGCTTTGTACAGATTGAAGCAAGCTCCTAGAGCTTGGTATGGAAGGATTAACAGTTTCCTGACAAGCTTGGGCTTTACCAAGAGTAAAGCTGATTCTAACCTTTACTTCAAGGTTATGAATGATGAGCCTGTTATATTGTTGCTGTATGTGGATGACTTATTCTTAACTGGAGAAGAAAAGCTCATCATTGATTGTAAGAAGAAGCTCACTGCAGAATTTGAGATGAAAGACCTTGGCCTAATGCACTATTTTTTAGGTCTTGAGGTCTGGCAGAGCCCAGAGAAGATCTTCCTTAACCAAGGGAAGTATGCAGTTGAAATACTGAAGAGATTTGATATGTTGGAGTGCAAATCCATGAATACACCCATGGAAACAAAGTTGAAGCTCCTGGTTGACACTTCGTCAGAATTGATTGATGCTACGTTGTACAGACAGATCATTGGATCGTTGATGTATCTGACGAACACCAGGCCAGATATATGTTTTGTTGTGAACACCTTGAGTCAATTTCTGGTAGAGCCCATATTTGTTTACCTGGTTGCTTCAAAACATGTGATGAGGTACCTTAAGGGTACATTAAATTGTGGTCTCAGTTATTATGGAGATCACGACTTCAGACTGAGTGGTTATACCGATTCAGATTGGGTTGGAAGTGTCTTTGACAGAAAGAGCACTTCAGGATGTTGTTTTAGTCTGGGGTCAACCATGATCTCATGGCAGAGTAGGAAGCAATCAAGCATTGCTCTCAGCACGACAGAAGCATAATACATTGTTGCATGTTCCACCAATTGTGAAGCCATATGGCTTCAAAAGTTGTTGACAAGTCTATTCGATCTAGAGATGGAAGCAAGCGTGATCCTATGTGATAACCAGAGTTGCATGAAGATGACAGAGAACCTTGTGTTCCATGACAAGTCAAAACACATAGAGATCCGATATCATTACATCCGTGATATGGTGCAGAGAGGAGCCATAAAGCTCCAATATGTTAGCACGGATGAACATGTTGCAAATGTGTTGACCAAGCCTCTATCTTGTGTAAAGTTTGAGCACTTTCGAGATAAGCTTGGTGTAGTCCGAAAGGACCTCCCTCGAAAGGGGGAGTAGTGCTGATGCTGGCCTAGCGCTGAAGATTTCCAGCTTCGTGCTGATGTTTTTGTGATGCCACCCTAAGTGTTGAAGATTTCCAGCTTCGTGCTGATGTTGTTGTGATGCCAGCCTAGTGCTGAAGATTTCTAGCTTCGTGCTGATGTTGTTGTGATGCCAGCCTAGTGCTGAAGATTTCCAGCTTCGTGCTGATGTTGTTGTGATGCCAGCCTAGTGCTGAAGATTTCCAGCTTCGTGCTGATGTTGTTGTGATGCTAGCCTAGTGCTGAAGATTTCCAGCTTCGTGCTGATGTTGTTGAGATGCCAGTCTCGTGCTAAAGATTTCCAGCTTCGTGCTGATGTTGTTGAGATGCCAGCCTCGTGCTGAAGATTTCCAGCTTCGTGCTAATGTTGTTGAGATGCCAGCTTCGTGTTGAAGATTTTCAGCCTAGTGCTGATGTTGATGATGCTCCAACCTTCGTGTTGTGATGCTGCTGTTGTTGATGACGCTCCAGCCTTCGTGCTGTGATGTTGTTGTTGTTGATGATGCTCCTGCCTTCGTGCTGTGTAGCTTCTCTTGTTGATGTTGTATCGGCCTTGTGCTGTTATTGATGATGATGATGTATTAGTGTTATACTAATCTATGTTGATGTAGATGCTGATGATGCCATTTCAGCTCCGTGCCGTGGATGATGATATTGATGATGAGAAAAATTTACGATGATTTATAGATATGCCAGTCAGTGTTCCAGATGCTGTTGATGTTGCTGTCCTCTCTCTCTAGATGATGTTGTAGAATACCCTTCTTGTTAAGGGGGAGTGTTGAAATATTGTAACTGCAAAGAGTATTCTATTTATAATTGAGTTATTATTGTTAAAGTTTTATGCTGATATTATAGTTCTTTGCATTTCATAAGATAAGAGCATAATAAGAACAA
>ML784127.1:424531-453149 GCA_009831015.1 Picea engelmannii | reverse complement strand
TAAGAGATGCGCCACCCTTCTTCTTCTTTCACACACTTGAAATGTCACCTTGCCTCATAAGAACATGAGCAAGTGAAGTGTGTTAGAAGTGAGGCGCTAGCCTCCTATTTATACTAATCTGGCACGTGTGAAGAGTCACCATTCTGGCAGGGCCGACCTCTCTCACTGGGTGGATAAATCCACCTTTAATTAAATCTGGCCCTCTCATTATAACTGCTGGGGCCGACTTCTTATTCTTTACATTATAATTGTCCGATGACCAATCCGCAAAAGGGGATTTGGTCCTTATACAATTACCGACTTAGTTAATCCTCAATGGGGATTTAACCTAATAATAAAAATAATAATAATGACATGATTAATCCACAATGGGGATTTAATCCAATAACAAAATAATAAGAATGCCCTTCGCAGTTACATTATTTCAACAATTATTCATTAGATCAATCCCCTTTTGTGGATTGATCATGTCGAGCATTGTAATTGACCAAATCCCCTTTTGTGGATTGGTCAAACCCTAAAGATATTATGCAAATTGAGAAGTCGGCCCCCAGGCTAATTAAAGTGGTTTTAACCGCTAAGAAGACAAGTCGGCCCTACCCAGTGAAGAGACACCTTTCCAGCACCTTCTAGTTTGTATAAATAAAGGAAGCCAACGCCTCATTTGATCACTCACTCATTCGCTCACTTAGTGCGCAAGTTTGGTCGCTGCAGTTGGGAGAAGAAGGAAGAGAGAGGTGCATTGCTTAGTGGAGGATACTCTCTAGTGTTTGGTTTATTGTCTTGGCATTGTATTGGCTATCTATATTAAGGAAGTTTTTGCTTGGTTTTCTCCCCCATGAGGGTTTCCCAGGATAAATGCTGTGTATCTTGTGATTGTGTTTCTCTCAGTGATCCTATCTATGCTATGGTTATCTGGTAAATTGAAAAGAAACCTAATAATAGCTTAAACCTTAACAAATAGCAACCCAACTCAGGATGCTTTGGAGTTCCTTATAGATGTGCCTTCTAAATGAAAACTTGCGCCTCTCTTGGTAACCAAATGCATAGAAGCTTGCGCCCTCAACTCTAGGTGTGCCTCTTGCCTCCACAAAGGCTCCCAATCTGATAGAGCACCTCTTGTCTTCAACCTTGCACCCATCCTTGCCTTATGCACACCCTTCAGAAGCAAATGCGCCCCTCAATACTCGAGTGCACCCCTCCTCTTTGCTTGTGCGCCCATGTAAACTAGAATGCGCCCTCACTTCTATGAGTGCACCCTCCACCTAGCTTGAACTCCATGGGTGTAGAACCTCAAGCTTGAGCTCCCTTGCTTCCCACAAGTGCGCCTCCACAAGCTTGCTTGCTCTCCTTCATTGGTGCACCCCCTTTGCCTTCTCCAAACCCTTCTTCCTCTCTTCATTCAACTCTCTCAAGTGAAGAACGAATCTCTTCCTTACCCTTTTGCCTCCTTTAGCCTTCCTTAGGCCAAACCTAAAAGATCAATGGCTTAGATTAGATCTAGCCAAGTCTAATCAAAGGGTGAGATCCCTTCTCATAAATCTCACTTAGAAACCCACTTTACTTAAGTTTCCATAGTTTGCTTTATGACTATTAATTCACCCACTTGTAAATAATTGTCACTTTATGACTTAAATGACAAATTTCACTTTATGACTTAAGTGAATAAAGTCGATGTGAAATTAGAAGGTATAAGGGTAATAGTCTCCCCCTTTGTGTTTAGAGACTCACAAACACAAGGGGACCACTTTCCAAGGTACCCAAATCTCAACATCTATGTCCTAGAGCTGAACAACTTGGACTCTTAACAACGATAATTCTCTTTTTTGCCGCCTTATACACACCTGAGAGACGTGGAAGAAATTTTCAATCCAGTCGGTGTGTACTTTGGGGCAAGTGAGAGTTTAGGTGCTGCCACCTAATCCTCAACTCCTCTGTCTAGACCAACTCCTAGGGAAGCCAAGGGGTGTAGTCCCTAATAAAATAATCTAAGGCTTAAACTGAAATCTAAGTAACTAGTATTCTAGGAGTTTATTGCATTAACCAATATAAAACAAATCTATTCTAAAGCATACACAGATCAATTAATCACCACAAGATACATAAAGATACTTGCATAAAAGGATACTTGAGACAATGTTAGATACACTTAAATTAAAGTTGCTTCAAAGTAATGACTAAAAAGTGCTTGAAGCAAAAGGCTTTGTAAATGTAGAAATGAGACTAGTGCCTTAAAAGTATCGTGGGCAATGTAGATCACGTGTTTTATTAGGATTTAATGGTAGTAGGTTAATGAGGTAAATTTTATTTGCAGGAAAGTAAAGTGTTTGAACTAATCTAGATTTGGCCCTTCATAAAACATCCCTAAAGTGGAGGTTGAGCTTGCCAAATATCCAATAGGGAGGTCCCTCTGATTTTGCACACAAGCCCAAGAGAATGTGGGAGATCCGACAGGGAGAAGCTAGATCTCAAAGTTCCCGCCAGATATCTTACACAAACTTTCTTACGTTTCCACTAAAACAAAGTTTCTTTAGGATTTCCCTAATTAATCTATCACCACTGACCAACCCAGCGTGTATGAAACTTACTCCCAGAAGATCGAGGCAAACTCGCAACCGGAAGGGTCAGGAACTGCACTGGGAGCTGAGGGGAGTTGTTTATTTTAAACAAGAAATTGCATGAAATAAAATATAATCTAGCAATTAGTGTTCTACTTTGCAAAAGGGAAAACTAATATAGCAATTAAAATCTTACTTTCCAAATGAAATCTAATCTATGTGAAGATTTATTTTAACTTTATTGTTTATGTGAGATTGTAGTGCTTTGTGATGAATTGAAAGATTAATTTTAGCTCATCCTTAGTTGTGAAAATTGAATCTAAGCTAAAATTGCAAAATTGAAACAATCACCAAAAAACACGGTTTTCCCTAGGGGGGGGGGGGAAGAAGAATGAGAGCTGGTAGCCCCACTGATTTTATTAAAGAAATTACACAACTCTTTATTGGAGTGACTTGTGACCATTCATTAGGGGGGTCACAAGTCTTTACAATGTTTATTGAAGAAATGGGTGCTCCCGGGGGTCCCGGATGCTCCAAATCTGCCCAAAATGGACATAGATTCCTCTTATCTGTTTGCCGACCTGCATAAAACAGCAAGCAAACAATGACAAAAAATGGCCAAAAACACTTTTGGAAGTGTCTTAGGTTATTAGTATGAAAACCCAAAATTGACTAAGTAAAACTAGTGTAAATTGAGCAAAAATGAACTAAGAAAAACAAGCTAAAGTGTTTGTCTCCTTAGGGTCTTTGTTTTCTGTTTTAAAACAACAATATAAAGGCATTCTAATTGCCAAATATGAAAGTGAAAACTTTTAGAAAAGAACTACGTTTAACTTCTAAAATTTTGAAAGAAAAAACCATGCTAAAGGAGACTTTTCCTATGCTAGTTCTAAGCTTTAGATAAAACTTGAAAGTACAAATTTAGATCTATTTTATCTTATGCATGCAAATTGAAATATTTAGAATTTAAAATGAAAGATAGATCTAAGCACTTGCATGCAACCAAGTAACCAAAAAGTAGAGTTTCTTTTGAGAAAGAGAGAAGGAAGAAACTTGTAGCCTTGGAACCCTTGGGCAATGGAGTCTTTAGATGAGTTAAGGAGGGACTAAGTCTTTAGATCCTTGAAGTTGTGAAGAAACAATCGAGTTCAATCACCACTTTAAGCTATGAGAACCTGTAAGCTTTAGGATCTTCTTGCAAATAAACTTGTTAACAAAAATTGGTGTCACCTACAAAAGAAACTTGAAGAGTATGTTAGTTAACCGAAACATGCATACACATCAAAGCCTTTAAATATAAATGAACAATAGGATTAACAACAAGCTAGATAAATCCTATCCTATGGAGTGATAACTCCCTACAAAGGCCAAAATAACAAATCCAAAGAAGAAATTAGGCAGGTATTACCTCATAGATTAAGCACAAATGACATGAAGCATCCACACACATGTATAACACACCTTCTTGACCTCCAAAGTCTCTTTATTCCAAATGAAAAGTATTACAATAGTATACAACCACAAGCAAGACTCCCCAACTCCAACTAGTTTGCAAATGGGAGGGTGCTTCAATATATAGCCAAAGGGAAGAGTTCCCAATCGAGGAGGGTGCACCAAGTGTAGAGGGAGGGTGCACCAAGTGTGAGGAGAGAGCTCCCAAGTGGTAGACAAAGTGCTGCCACCTCTCTTTTCAACCAAAACAATGACAAGTGTGAACTCAAAGGAGAGGGAGAGGGCGCCACCTCTCAAGAGGTAGGCAACCTCCTCTTGGAAAGCACCACCTCTCTTCAAGAGGGGTGCACCTCTTCTTGGTAGAATCTTCTAACTCCCTCACACATCATCTAACTACACCAAGCAATCGTCCTTTTGTCTTCTATGGTTGCCACATAGCCTTTTAGGCTTTATTTCATTCAAAACATGTCCCAACATGTTTCCTAGAAAATAGTCACTTGCTGATTTTTTATGTCTTTTTTGGGTTTTTTGAGTAAAATTGACTTTCTTTATTCAACCAAACATTGAAGTCTGGTAAGACTTGTAAAGTTTTGATGAATCTCTGCATTGGACTATCATGGTGGAAGTCCAACCACTTCTCATAATGATCTGGAATTGCTAAACTGGAGTTGTCTTCCATTTTCTCATTATTTGTTATGAAGTCATCTGACGGTTAAGAGATTGGGACTGGAACTGTTAAGGAATCTGCTTCAAGTTCAACATAACTGTCGAAGATCTTCTTTGAGGAGATGGATCCCTCGGGTGGATGGTGGGGACTTGAATTATCTGGATATTTTATTTCAAACTCAGAATCCTTTGGTTCTTCCTGACCAAGTAATGTTTCTTCCGCATTTCCATCCCTTCGAGGGCACTGTAATAAATGACTTGAGCATGAAATATTGTAAAAGTCTATTGGCCACCTATGACCTAGGTACGAGCATGTACTCTAGAGTGTTTTTTTTCACTTATTGATTTTTTTTTCCTGCCTTAGTGGACAATTAATAATTTCTAAGTTTTTTCACGTAGAGACTGAGTCCAAAGCTGGAGTATGTGCTGGTGGTTAGGCCTTGGCATGGTATAACCAATGTCTAGTGTCTAAATGTATATGAGTTCATGCTAGGTCATGTATATTTATTATTGAGTCATATGGAAGTTGCGGCTAGGTTTGATATGTTTTTTTTAATGGTTTAGTGAAATAATAAAATTCCCACAAAAATGGAATTTTTTATTGTAAGTCAATAAATTGTAAAAATATGACATCAATCATTGTCAGATGCCATATTTATGCTCGTTTTTCCAGTCCAGAGTACCATGTAAACCCCTATTTCTCTTCTATCGAGACAAGAAAGTGATTATTATCACTAAAAAATGAATTTTTCTCGAAAATTACGGAAAATGGGTCATTTAATTAATTCCCAATTTTTTAGGGAAACTGGGGAACATGTTGGAAACATGTTTTTTCCTTGTCCTTAGTTGACTAGAGGCTTGGGCGAGTTTAGTAAAGTGGTAGGCGACTTCAACTGGAGTGACATATGCTTGGAGGAGATCCCAATGAAGGGACTCGACCCCACTTGCTTAAGTGGCGCACTTAGGAAGGATGGTGCACATCCCAAGGCAGCCAACACGCCCTTCACTCCCACTCACACTCACTTCACTCCCACACACCCACACTTCACCTCACTTCACTCCCTCATACCCCTACTTCACTACCCTTCATCTCCTGTACACTCCACACATCTCCCACCTCACTTGTGTGCCACTCCCCTTAACCTATGCGCCTCTCCTTCATGACTTGCGCATGTCCTTTGGAGTTGTCACACACCTAGCTATAAAGCAAGGTCGACCCCTCTCCATTGTTTAGTTGGAGTTTTGGGAAGACGATATCATTGTAATGTATCATATTTTTCTATTGAAGATTGAATAAAAGGCTTTGGAGATCTATGAAGGAGTGTTCAATGTGTGAATGTTAATGTTGATGGTGCTACATACATGAGGTGATATCTTTTAAGTTACTTGCATTTGTTTTTTTAAGTTTGGCTTAAGAAGGATACTATTATTTCATAGGGTAGAATTTGTAAAGCTTGGTTGCATCTGCAAATTTTACAATTCATTTATTTGAGAATCTTGTCCATTTTATAAAGGTTTCAGTTAACTAATATATTTTGTATGAGATCTCTTGTAGGTGTTTCCAAATTGTTAACAAGTTGATGCAGGTATTCTTGGATTCATCATCTTTTGGCTTAGAGATGCGGATGGGTTTGGTTACACTTTCCGCAAGCTCCAAGATCTAGAAGCAACATACTTCCTCTTCACAACTTCTAAGACTCCATTGCCCAAGTTCTATCTCTCAACAAGTTTTATCTTCCTCTCTTACTTAAATTCTCTTTAAAAAATTGTTTCTTTGGGTTACTGGTTTGCATGCAAGAAGGTAGTTGATCTGTTAATGATAAATCTGTCCTAATTCTTTTGCATGTAGCTGTTAAGATCAGATCTAAAGTTTATTTAAAAGAACATCTTTTACCTAGATCTAGTCTAAGTTTTGCCTTATTTTAGCCTTTATTTCATAGTATATTTTGGGGGCTATTAATAGGCAGGTTTATGTGTGCTCTCGAGTTATAAATCTGCAATTTAAATTGCTTTGATGATTTTAAATCAGCCTAAAAGACCCTAAGGAGGCTAGCTTTCTAACTCTCACTCAGTTATTTTCCCTTGCTTTACCCTAGATTTACTTAGTCAAATTTTGTAATTTTTTGAGTTGACCAAAGATACTTCCCAAAGTGTTTTTGGCCATCTTTTGAGATTAATAGCTTGTTGTTTTCACGCAGAAATAACAGGTACAAGAGGACGCTCTGCCCATTTTTATAAGTAGTTTAGAGTTGTAATAAAGTTTGTGAGCCACAAAGCTCGTTCCTCGTCGTTTCCCCTGCCCCTGGGGGGGAAACCGATGTTGTTTTTCTTTTCTTGTTTCGGGGTTGCTTCCCGCTTTATTTTTGCTTTCTTTAGCTTTAACTTGCATAAAAAAGATAAAATAAACTCATCTCACTAATTGAAGTCTTAAAATCAACTGCAAGTTTTAGGTTTGCTTTCATAGAACACTAGTTGCTAGTTTCATTTTTGGAAGATATTGGAATAAACCCGAATTGCTCAACCACATAAACAATTCCACTGCTACGCTCAAGTGGCTTTGGGGACCCAGAAACAGTTTTAGCAATGCATGCTAGTATAATTAGGGAAATCTCTAAGTTGTGTTATTCATCTAAGACCTCTACCCTGGATTAATAGTGAGGTCAATAGTGAATTAGATCGGGAAGAGTATAAAGGGAGGAATTCGACCTAATTCCTCATTATGCTATGTTATGATTTAATGTTGAGAGAGTTCCCAGAGGAGGAGGAGATTCAACCTTCTACTGTTTTGTGGATTTTTGGAGGAAGCCACCACCATTGATCGGTTTCGATGTTGAAAGACACACCCTAGCCTATCGGAGATACCATCTAGGTATTTCGCCGTGCAAATCAGGAGTATCCAGTTTGCAGTGTTGCGCATCTCAACCAGTGAGGGCGCAAGGTCAGAGAGAGGGTTTGTGTAGCTGCACGAGATCAGAGCTTGTATTATAGATCCCTTCCGACCCAGTTGAGATCCAACCAGGGCGCATAGTTTGAGCCACCTGTCATCAGATTCTGACGGTGGAATCCTTCAGGGCGCAACAGTCAACCATACAATGCACAACTCTTGAGGAAGGACAGTTGGGGTTTTAGATGGAGTTTCGGATCAGATCCGAGGAAACCCCTTCGACCTAGTTCAACATTAGCCAGGCGCACATTTTGAGACATATAACAGTAGATTCCGTTGGTGGAATCATTAGGGCGCACTTAGAGAGCCCAGGAGGTGCGCAGACCCCCAGGGGGTGAGATCTGGAGCTTCAGAGGGTGGATCTTTCGTCTGACAGTCACCGAGATCAACCTAGAGGCTAGGGCGCTTTTGTTGACACAATTTCCAGCTCATTCCGACGATTATAGCCTTTAGGAAGAGTTTTCCAGTTTGTAGCGGTTATCGTGCTTCTCCGGAACTACAGATTTTGCGATCTATCCGTGCATGCATCAGATCTGCCTTCATCTTCCGATCATGGGTATTTTATGTTATCTGCTTGTATTCCAGTGACGATCCATGAGATCTAACTGAGGACTATTTTCTATATTTCCAGCATATCATTGTATTTTCCCTAGTAGAAAAAATCGCCGATTAATCGACAAAAATCGCCAAAATCGCGATTTTTTCACTGCCTCGATTTTTTGAAGACCAAAAATTGTGATTTTTTGAAGTTTGAAAAAATCGCCAAAAATCGGAAAAAATCGCCATGTTTGTCCAGGCCGCAGGATAAAAAGACCGATTTGTTTTTTTTTTGGCTCATTGTGTTTTTCATTTTGTGTGGAGCAGCAAGGGAAGAGGTTTGTGGAGGCCATCGAGCATATTTGAGGTGTGCAAAGGCAGGGTAGTGAATTCATCCACACCACTCTCTACACATGATGAGCTAGTTGAAAGTGGAACACCACTTTCTACACATTGGAGTAGCTAGTCGTCCATCCAACATTGATGCCCGACCAAGACCTTCTGCCTCTGGTTCAATGCCTGGCAAACAACCCCTGATTGTTTCCTGTAAAAGGGGGAGAGGGCATTGATAATTTGATATCATATAGCTAGTTGCTAGTTTTGGGACATATACATTTATATATGTGATCATTGATGTCATTTTGTATTGGTTTCAGACTTTCAGTAATGACTTTGATGTATCGGTTTTTATTTGGCATCCACTATATCATATATATTAGTTCCTTCTCCATATGTATGTGCCTATGTGTTTATATGATGTTGTTGTTGCTTTATATATTGAAAAATGTTTAAAATTTTGAAAAAAATGAATAAATTATATATATTTTTAATGTTTTCCTAGGTTTTCCGATTTTTTCCGAGGCGATGTTTTCAGGACCCTTGTCGATTTTTTGCCGATGTCGAGTTTTTCTTCTAGGGTATTTTCTTGCTTAATCTCATAATACATCTTATTGTGAGGTTGTTGTTCCTTATTTCCGCATGCATCATATATATACTGTTTAAACCATAATGTATGACACACACATGTGACAATCACAAGGCATCTCAAACACATAACTTAAACGCATCCAGAAACCCCCAGAGTATTAGATCTGAGAGAGAAAACACTAGATCAAGATCAACTGGATCAGGGATATTTCAGTGGTATCAGAGCTTTAGTCCTACCAGCCCGTGACTAAAGACAATGAGTGCAGTAGAGGACCTAGAGGGCCGTGAGCACGTAGGTGACGAATATGTCACTTACAACAAGCGCAAGGAAAGAAGGCCTAGGTTTGACTTCCCCCCTTTCCCTCCCAGCTCAGAGGCAGAGGAAGAGGTGCACAGGGAAGCAGAGAGAAGGGCAGAGTGTGAAGCTGAGTGCGAGGCAAAGAGGATGCTAAGAGACAAATATGAGCGACCAAAGGACAGTGGTAAGGCCCCCATGGAGCCAGAGGCAGCCTTTATGCAGGTTATCAGCGATATGGTAGCTAGTCAATGGGCCATGACTCAGTCCTTGGCACAATGGCTGATAGATTGGCTATAGTGGGCACCCCGGGCACACAAGCCCCACATGCAGTACAAGGGAACTAAGGGGCAGGCAATAGACCTCGGTCTCCTACTCGCACATACACCTCTTCGAGAAGGATTCCCAGACCTTTGTTTCCCAGTTTCCAGAGGGCACCCCCAGTAGCAGGACAACAATTGATAGCACAAAGGCCGACCACTCATGCAGAGGACATTGCAGAGCACATGAAGGAGTATGTAGCATTGGGCCGTGACTTCCATCATAACATGACCCTAGTCGAGTATTGTGGACTCAGACTCAGAAACTGCCCCAGAGAGCCAGAGAGAGGAGGACCACAGTAGCAACAAGGGCATAACATTGATTTCATCCGAAAAGTTGGTAAACTCACCATACCTTCTTTCGACTGATCGTCCAAATGCACCGCCAGAGCTTGGGTGCATAAGCTAGACACATACTACAAGCTCAACCAGATGACCGAGACAGAGGCCATCAATTTCACTACCTTACACTTGGAAGGGGAGGCACACAAGTGGTGGCATCATGGATTGGTGACATTAGGTCACAGTCACATCACCTCCTACAGGGAGTTCACAAAGAGACTCATGGACAGATTTGATAGGAGGGATCCAGAGATCCATTTCAGAGATCTAGCCCAGTTGAGATAAACTGCCACAACATAGGCATTCATCTCAGAGTTTCAATGGGTAGCAGTGACAGTGATAGATATATCTGAGCCCAGGCTGATCATGTTATTCATAGAGGGGCTCACAAAACCCTTGAGAGGATGGGTGAAGGCATACCGGCCTCACACCTTGCAGGATGCCATCCTACGCACTCAAGATTTGGCAGACTCAGTGCCAAAAACTAAACTCTTTTCCAAACCCTTCGCACCACAGAAGGATTGAGATAGGAAGCCATTCCAGAGAGAATGGAAGGGCAGGGAGAAGCTAGATGATGAGATGAGGCGAGAGCTTATGAGGAAGAAGATTTGCTTCAACTACAGAGATCCTTGGGTCCCAGGCCACAGGTGCATGGGCAAGTGAGAGATTCATTATATTGAGGTTGCAACAGACAGTGTGGATAGTGAGGAGGAGGAGCAGGACAGTGGATCCACCAGCTCAGAGGAGTCAGAGAAGGCAGAGGAGCAACCTCCTCGTAGACCACCGACACCGGTAGGGGCCCACACACTGGTAGTTCCACAACTTACTGAGCAGGCTAGTAGACGAAAACCAACAAAGGGAGGAGTCATAGCGACCCTTTCTGGTGTTCCCAAGTACGACACCCTCCGGATCAGATGGACTATTCAAGGGCAACGGGCAATCACCCTGATAGATGGTGGGGCCACCCACAACTTCATCGACGCTTCATTGGTATCGGGACAGGCCCTTCAAACAAAGTAGTTTGAGGAATTTGATGTCGCAGTAGCAGATGGCCATATAGTGGAGTGTTTAGACAGAGTTTCGAACTTGGAGATCAAGTTGGGCAACTACATCATGAGAGATACATTTTATGTGGTTGACCTATCAGACACAGATGTGGTTTTGGGAGTCTAGTGGTTGATCACCTTGGGTAAAATCACCACCAACTACCAAACCTTGGAGACGGGGTTCAGAGATAGTGACGGGAAGAGGGTTGTTCTGAGGGGCAAGTCGACAGGAGCACCCAGGACAGTCTCGACCAAGAGGATGGAGAGGATCTTCAGGCATGGGGAGGTAGCATTTGACGCAAAATGCTTGATCACTACGCGGAAGGATTCCGAGGGTTGACAACAGTATCAGACAAAGATCAAGAACTTGTTGGGACGACATCAACAGGTTTTTGGTTCGATTCCACCAAGGAGACCGTCGGACAGGGGAATTGAGCACACCATTGAGTTGGAGGAGGGGGCCAAACCCATGATCATCCCACCCTGTCGTCATCCTAGGATGTTCAAGGATGAGATAGAAAAAACAATCAAGGAATTGCTGGCGATGGGACACATCATACCTAGTAGCAACCCATTCGCTTCTTCAGTTGTCTTAGTCCTGAAGAAGGATGGTACCATGAAGATGTGCATTGATTACCGGGCCTTGAATAAGAAAACCATCAAGAACCGATATCCTATCCCTCGCATTGACGAGTTGATGGATGAGCTGCATGGGGCAGTTTTCTTCTCGAAGATTGATCTACGCTCTGGGTATCATCAGATCAGTATTAGAGAGCAGGACATAGAGAAGATGACATTTCGATGCCATTTTGGCCATTTTGAGTTTCTGGTTATGCCATATGGGCTGATCAATGCACCAACTACATTCCAGTCTTGCATGAACCACATATTCAGGGGGTAGTTGAGGAAATCAGTTTTGGTTTTCTTCGATGACATTTTGGTCTACAACAAGACATGGCAGGAGCATATGTGGCACTTGGATGAGGTGTGGAGCATCATGGAGGCGCAATCACTATACGCCAAAGAGTCCAAGTGTGAGTTCGGAATGACAGAGTTACTTTAGTTGGGCCACATCATCAGTGCACAGGGGGTTTAGGTACATCAGTAGAAGATCAGGGCCATTTTGGATTGGCCAACACCCAACAGTGTGACAAAGTTGCGGAGCTTCTTTAGGCTGTGCAACTATTACAGGAGGTTTGTCAGGAGTTTTTCACAGTTAGGAGCACCACTCGTTAATTTGACTAAGAAGGGTGCCTTTCAAAGGACAGAGGACTCACAATGGACATTTGAGAGGATGAAGGAGGTTATGAGCACATGCCTTGTTCTAGCCCTTCCGGACTTCTCAGAGCCATTCATCTTGGAGTGCGACGCATCGGGGGTGGGGAGTGGAGCAGTGTTGATGCAGAGAGGCCATCCCATTGTGTTTGAGAGCAGGAAGCTCAACGAGTCGGAGCGACTCTACTCTATTTACGGCAAGGAAATGCTAGCAATCATGCACGCCTTAACCAAATTCATGCAATATCTGGTGGGTAGCAGATTTGTAGTGGAGATTGATCACAACAGTCTCAAGCATTTCCTGGATCAGAAAGACCTCAGTGAGAGACAACAGAAGTGGGTCTCGAAGATCCAAGCCTTTGACTTTGACATTGAGTATGTCAAGGAAAAAAGGAACGTCGTAGTAGATGCCTTGTCCAGGAGGCCACCAGGGTGTTCGATGATGGACATTTGCACATATTGGAAAGCACATTTGTTGGTGGAATACTCCAAAAACAAATTTGCTTGTGAGGTGATGGATGGATAGGTGGTTGATGATAGATACCGGGTACTAGATGACATCATTTTCTACAAGGACTGGATCTACTTGGTTCCAGAATCTACCTTAAAGGGGAAGATTTTGAAGGTGTGTCATGATTCGCCTGCAGTAGGGCACCAGGGGTACTTCAAAACTTATAGGCAGATCAGGGAGAGATTCTCATGGAAGGGTCTCATGGATGATGTACTGAAGCACATCCGAGAGTGCGTGACTTGTCTGCAGAACAAGTCCGAGCAGACACACCCTACAAGGTTACTTCAGCCTCTACCCATTACATAGCAGAAATGGGAGAGCATTTCTATGGATTTCATTACAGGCCTTCCTCGAGTGCAGGGCAGGGACTGTATATTTGTGGTGGTCGACAGGCTGACCAAATTTGCACATTTCTTTGCCATACCCACGGACTACAAGGCCATACCGGTAGCAAAGTTGGTTTTTAGATAGGTATTCAGGTTGCATGGCATACCCAGGCAGATAGTTCGTGATAGAGATGGGCACTTCATCAACGCATTTTGGCAGGAGCTTTTTCAGTTGACAGGCACAGAGCTAGCCACGAGTACCAACTACCACCCACAAACAGATGGACAGACATAGATTGTGAACAAATGGGTGGAGGGGTATCTGAGGAACTATGTGGGAGGACAACAACGCACATGGGTGAGGTGGTTGCACATGGGTGAGTATTGTTACAACACGACTCACCATATGTCTATCGGGATGTCACCATTTAGAGCATTGTATGGATATGATGCACCCACTTTTGTGGAGACTGTATTTGGGGATAGCAGGGTCGCAGGGGCCAAAGATTGGGTGGAGGAGAGCCAGAGGATTCTACGAGCAGTGAAGGAATCTTGCAGGCAACACATAACCAACAAAAGATCTATGCAGACAGACAAAGGGTAGAGCGCAGTTTCGAGGTAGGGGACTTGGTTTTTCTGCGGTTACAATCATACAGACAATCCTCCTTGAAGAGGAGCGGAGTAGAGAAACTGAAGCCGAGATTTTACAGGCCATAGAGAGTCATCAACAGGGTAGGCGAGGTGGCATACGAGCTAGAGCTTCCAGAGGGTAGCAAGATTCATAACGTCTTTCACGTTTCTTGCCTTAAAACGACAGTGGGACAACAGATCAACATTTCATAGGAGTTGCCACCCTTGGATGAGGAGGGCAAGTTGGAGCTAGTGCCAGAAGAGGTGCTGGAGAAGAGAGAGCGTAAGTTGAGGAGCAGGGTCATCAGGTAGTGCTTGGTTAGATGGAGGGGACTTCCAGTGGAGGATGCCACGTGGGAAGGGGAGCATATTTTGCAGCACCCAGGATTGATGTTGCTTGAGGACAAACAATCTCGCGAAGGGAGGACTGTGATGTCCCATTCCCAAGAGTAGGCTAGTAGGGAGTGACTTAGTAGTCTATTTGTTCCCGTAGACTATAGTCAGGCACAAACAGGGAACGAGAGGAGAAATAAGGGAGAATTGATGGCTAAACGATGAATTAAGACAAAAAACATAGGAAATGTCACTTAAGCCT
Organism: Picea engelmannii; assembly: GCA_009831015.1. Classification (NCBI taxonomy): domain Eukaryota; kingdom Viridiplantae; phylum Streptophyta; class Pinopsida; order Pinales; family Pinaceae; genus Picea; species Picea engelmannii. The sequence continues at coordinate 438,725 of ML784127.1, read as the reverse complement.
AAGTCAACGGAGAAATAGAATGAAAAGGTGTTAAGGGGACTTAATTAATTAATTACTCACCTTAGGAGGAAAAGAGCCTAGCTTAAGTGAGGTCAATGGTGAATTAGATCGGGAAGAGTATAAAGGGAGGAATTCGACCTAATTCCTCATTATGCTATGTTATGATTTGATGTTGAGAGAGTTCCCAGAGGAGGAGGAGATTCAACCTTCTACTGTTTTGTGGATTTCTGGAGGAAACCACCACCATTGATCGGTTTCGGTGTTAAGAAACACACCTCAGCCTATCGGAGATACCATCCAGGTATTTCACCGTGCGAATCAGGAGTATCCAGTTTGCAGTGTTGCACAACTCAGCCAGTGAGGGTGCAAGGTCAGAGAGAGGGTTTGCGTAGCTGCACGAGACCAGAGCTTGTATTAAAGATCCCTTCCGACCCAGTTGAGATCTAGCCAAGGTGCATAGTTTGAGCCACTTGTCATCAGATTTTGACTGTGGAATCCTTCAAGGCGCAACAATCAACCATACAATGCGCAACTCTTGAGGAAGGACACTTGGGGTTCTAAATGGAGTTTCGGATCAGATCCGAGGAAACCCCTTCGACCTAGTTCAGCATTAGCCAAGGCGCACATTTTGAGACATATAACAACAATTTCCATTGGTGGAATCATTAGGGTGCACTCAAAGAGCCCAAGAGGTACGCAGACCCCCAGGGGGTGAGATCCAGAGCTTCAGAGGGCGAATCTTCCGTCCGACAGTCACCGAGATTAGCCTAGAGGCCAGGGCGCTTCTGTTGACACAGTTTCCAGCTCATTCCGACAGTTATAGCCTTCAGAACGAGTTTTCCAGTTTGTAGCGGTTACCGTGCTTCTCTGGAACTGCAGATTTTGCCGATCTATCCGTGCATGCATTAGATCTGCCTTCATCTTCCAATCACGAGTATTTTTTGTTAACTGCTTGTATTCCAGTGATGATCCATGAGATCTAACTGAGGACTATTTTCTATATTTCCAGTATATCATTGTATTTTCCTGCTTAATCTCATAATACATCTTATTGTGGGGTTGTTGTTCCTTATTTCCGCATGCTTCATATATATATTGTTTAAACCATAATGTATGACACACACATGCGACAATCTCAAGGCATCTCAAACACATAACTTAAACGCATCTAGAAACCCCCAGAGTATCAGATCTGAAAGACAAAACGCATCCAGAAACCCCCAAAGTATCAGATCTGAGAGACAAAACACTAGATCAGCAGTAGATATCCAGATCAGCTAGATTAGGGATATTTCACAACTCCCTACAAAGGCCAAAATAAAAAATCCAAAGAAGAAATTAGGCAGGTATTACTTCATAGATTAAGCACAAATGACATCAAGCATCCACACACATTTATAACACACCTTCTTGACCTCCAAAGTCTCTTTATTCCAAATGAAAAGTATTACAATAGTATACAACCACAAGCAAGATTCCCCAACTCCAACTAGTTTGGAAATGGGAGGGTGCTTCAATATATAGCCAAAGGGAAGACTTCCCAATCGAGGAGGGCGGACCAAGTGTAGAGGGAGGGCGCACCAAGTGTGAAGAGAGAGCTCCCAAGTGGTAGCCAAAGGGCTGCCACCTCTCTTTTCAACCAAAACAGTGACAAGTGTGAACTCAAAAGAGAGGGAGAGGGAGAGGGCGCCACCTCTCAAGAGGTAGGCAGACCCCTCTTGGAAAGCACCACCTCTCTTCAAGAGGGGCGCACCTCTTCTTGGTAGAATATTCTAACTCCCTCACACATCATCTAACTACACCAAACAATCTTACTTTTGTCTTCTATGGTTGCCACATAGCCTTTTAGGCTTTATTTCATTCAAAACATGTCCCAACATGTTTCCCGGAAAATAGTCACTTGCTGATTTTTCTTGATTTTTTATGTATTTTTTGGGTTTTTTGAGTAAAATTGACTTTTTAGTGATTAAAATCACTAATTTCACTCACCAAAGTGGGTACATAGGTAATGTGGGTGCTCTAGGTCCAAAAATGAGCACCCCCAAGGCTTAGGAAGACTCTTAGTACCACTTTTTTAATACAACTTTATTTTTTAATTAAAAATTCCCATTTAATGGAAAATTTTTAGTTAACTGAAAAAATTAAAAAAACCTAAGGGGTACTTAGCACATTTCCATAAAACTTTAGGAGGATGTTTAGCATGGTAATATACATTAGACACTAGGTTTAGATCCATGCTAAGGCCTAACCACAAGTATATACTCCAGCTTTGGAGAAATTGAGTAAAAAAACTCGGAAATTATAAATTGCCTTTAGACAACAAAATATAATTAACAAGTAAAAAAAACACTCCAGAGTAACAGCTCATGCCTAAGTCGAAGGTGGCTAAGACCTTTTATGAAGTTCATCATGCAACATCTCTTATTACAATTCCCCGGAGGGTATGGAAAATGTGAAAAAGGTTGGTCTTATTGACTGGCTAAACTTCTGAACTCTGAATTTGAAGAAGGAATTGTTCAAACTTTGGCGCCTCACTGGAAGTCCATCCTAGTGCAACTTGGTGGATAACACTCCTAACAGAGTTGAATAGGCCCGAGCCTTGGGTATGTAGGAATTTCTACAAAATAAAAAATGAACCTTGACCTCCTTCAAAGATTTGTTATGACATTATCATTCCTTTTGGTTCCACTCTAATTTGATTTTCCATCCTTTTTGAAATTCGACAGGCCATAGTGCTGCCTTGGTGACTTCACAATCATCCATTCTCCTTCGTCTGTAAGGCTTTAATTGCTCCCTTGTCTTTGTTCACCCTAGCCATTTTTATCATGTGTGGTCATATTTCTGGGATAAATATTGTCCTCATGATCAGTAGGTTGGCACCACTGACAGAAAATGTATCCCCAGGTTTAGCTTTCTTGCAATCCTTAATATGATGCTCCTGTTTTCTCTACCAAGAACGTTGACCATTTGTCTTCTTTTGTTGCTTTCCCTTGCCACTTTCTTGGTAGGACTGTGCCCAGTTTTATTGTACACATATTGCTGCTTTCTAGTGAGGACTGCATTAAGTTATATTCCCACTTTTGTTTGCTTCCACTCATGATGATAACTCAATTCAAATTTGAGGGCCTCTTTGTACAATGCACACATAGAGTTCATGTGTACACAAGGTTTTGGGAACACTACTATTCACCAATTAATCAGGACTTTTTTAACAAGGACTTGATGAAGTTTCATAATGACCTCGTTACTTAACTCATGGTCCTTAAAAGACGTAATGTAACAAAATGCATCATTGCCACATAATAAAATTTTTGTTGACCACACATGTAACTAAAAGTTGAAACATGTAATGTCCCCATTTTGGGACATTATAACATCACAACATTTCCGAGTGTTATGCCTACCCGAGTAACCAGATAGGGGTGATAGAGAGTTCGGGAGATATTGAGGGGTTTATTTGGGCCCGACTTGCATCGATCATCATCATGATCCATTCCGCACAGTTGGGCTTTGGTTTCGTTGCATTCCGACGATTTTCGTAATTTTGAGTTATTATGGGTCATATCTTAATTAAATTCACTAAGAAGGTCATAATGGGCATATTACTTGGAGAAACCTCTTAGTATAATAGCTCATCGGAATTGGGAGGAAGAGCACTACAGGAGAAGATGATGAGAAGTGACTTTCAGTGGCCGGAGAAGCCGTCAGGATGGATAAATCACTTTTGAGGAAAAATGGTTAATTAATTAATTAATTAAGTGATATAATCAAGGAATAATAAAATAAAGTAAAAGTCACTTGGAGGGAAAAGGTCAACAACGAATTAGGGTTTCAAGAAGCTATAAAGGAAGGGTAAGGCAACCTAATTCATTATGCATTGTTATGATTTGATGTTGAGAGTTGCCAGAGGAGGAGGAGAGCCGACCTTACTGTTTTGTGGATTTTTGGAGGAAACCACCACCATTGATCGGTTTTGGTGTTAAGAGACACACCCTAGCCCATCGGAGATACCATCCAGGTATTTCACCGTACTACTCAAGAGTATCCATTGCAGAGTGCGTAGCTCAGCCAGTGAGGGCGCAAGCTAGTTTGAGGGTTTGGAGAGCTGCACGAGACTCGTATCCAGATTGCAGTTTCCTTCCAACCCATTTGAGATCCAGCCAGGGCGCTTCTATTGAGACATCTATCATCAGATTCTGACAGTGGAATCTTGCAGATCGACTCATTCAACCATTTAGGGCATAGCTCTTCCGGACAGACATTTGGTGTTGCATGCAGAGTTTCAGAGCAGATCCGGACAGATCCTTCCGACCCATTTCCTTATTTGGCGAGACGATTGTTTGGAGCCATATAGCAGCAGATTCCGTTGGTGGAATCCTTTTGGGCGCATCCAGTGCTCCAAGAGGTGCGCAAACCCCCCAGGGGTCCAGATCCAGTGCCTTAGAGACCGGATCCGAGATCCGACACTCATCCATTTCAGTCTAGAGGCCAAGGCGCTTCTATTGGAGCAGTTTCCGACGCATTCTGACGGTCCATTTTTTCGGACGAGTTTTCCAGCTAGTAGCGGTTACCGTATTTCTCCGGAATCGCATATTTTTGCCGATCTATCCGTGCATGCATCAGATCTGCCATCATCTTCTGATCACGGGTATTTTTATGTTATTTGATTGTATTCCAACACTGATCCATGAGATCTGACTGACGTTTATATTCTATATTTCCAGTAGGCTATTGTATTTCCATGCTTGAACCGTTATTTTACATGATATTGGGCAGTTGATGTGCTCTACTTTTGCATGCATCCTTTATATGTTGTTTAAACCTTAAATATGCAACATGCACATGTAATAACCAACATGCACATGCAATAACCAACATGCACATGCAATAATCCACATGCACATGCAATAACCGTTAAAATCTCAAACATACAACTGAAACGCATCCAGAAACCCCCAGTGTATCAGATCTGCAAGACAGAATAGTAGATCAGTAGCAAATATCTCAATCGGCGGGATCAGGGATATTTCAAAACAGACTACAAGACAAAATAGAACATAGTGACACTGTTATATGGCCAGTGCCGTATAACTTCTTTGGTATTCTTTAAAATACATATTCCTTATTATATGAAGTTGGAATATTCCCCTACTTGTTATTATAATAGACCAAGAGTACTTAAATATATCCTGCATCGTAGGATCTATAACAGGGATTATTGCAGGCATGCGTTTGTCAAGTGGTTTTGCTGCCTGGGTATTGGAGAGTAGAGATTGATAGGATTACAGAAAATGTTCTTGCTGATTGATTATATGTCAGAAGGTTGCAGTGCTTCATTTGTTGTAAAGTTGAGAGTTATGTGATGTTATGTTGTCTTTGTTGCTACTTGTGCTTTTCTTCTCTTGAGGTAAGCATCCATTGCACTGTTTTTCTTATTTTTCATATCTGGACCAATATTTTGAGGACGTTGTATTTGAGCATATTATCAAAATTGTTGAAAGTATTTAATTTTCTGTACTTTGGAATTTTGGGTGTTTGCAGAGTTTGTGCAAATTCTCTCCTCTAGCCATCTGCGAATGCGGGTTTGGGAGCGTGGAGCTGGTGAGCTTTGCCCTTTCTGTAATGTTTGAATTTTCCATAATATTTCCATCAATTATTATGGTAATTTAAGTTTAGTCGTGCGTTTATGTTGAGTTGCTTGTAAACTTTAGTTGATAGCTTTTCTATTCCTGATCTTTGGTTGTAGTTTATTTCATGTACTAGTTTGCAATAATTCCTAAATCATAACATGTAGTTAGGATGCCGCTATAAATACATGCATGTCCATTGGGATTAATAGTTGTGTTGTTTTTATAAATACATGCATGCATGCAGATGTGTTTCTTCAAACATTCACGCCAACAAAATTACTTGTACAGATTGATTACATAATACTTATTAATATAATGATAAATAGCTTAAAATATCGATGAATCAATAAATTGACGAAGGTCGTCCTGATTCAACTATTTTCACTTAGGAGCAGTCTGAGCGACAAAACACAGACTAGGCACTGAAACTGTAGCCTGTCTTTCTATGTATCTAAAGGATCAAGTTGAATAGTGCGAAGGTTATACGGTATCGATATGGAGAACAGGGATTGTTCCAACAAATTGAGGTTTCAAGGAAAGAACTATTGATTTTACAAAGGCCTTCCCACTGCATTTTTTTCCCAGCAGGGCACTTGGTTGTATCTCAATCAATCGAATTCTGAATGTGGTTCCATCTTGTACTCAGTCCATAATAAGTCCGTACCATAGTCCTTTTGGAACTTAAGGTATGTCTTAGCAATATCAAATAACAAATTGCAATTGCCTTTTCTTTGAGTGAGTCTTACTAGTGATCAGTGTTGTAAGACTCTTTTTGGACTCCCGAGTCTTGCCGAGTCTTGAAGAGTCGCCGTTGAGAAGAGTTACTAAATTGTATCAAATCATCACACTTCATATTAATGAATTATTATATTATTTTGTCTCTGACGTTATAATTGAGTCTTTGTGCTCTTTCTTAAGGGATGCTTAGTCTATGAACTAGTTGATTCATAACATTTGCAATAATATATGGAATATTTGTTGCATGCCTAGTAATGGAAACATTTGCAATTTGGAATGAAGATGCCACTGTAGATCCTTTGGAGCCTTTGGTGCCCAATGGTATTGATGCCACAAGGTAAGGGATAACATGATTGTTGAGACAATAGTGAAGGACTTTTATGATGTTGACCTCACTTTTGTGATACAATCCCAGGGAAATATAACTAATAGTTGGTTAGATGATGTGTATCATGGATGGATTTTCTTGTCTAAGTCCCTATGCTATTGAAAGCATTAGTCCAACTTGCAAGTGGGATAACAGAATTGTGACTCAATGCATTGTTTCAACTTTCAAGTGATGACTCTTTTCTTTCTCGTCTACATATTGTTGAGAAACAACTTGAAAAAAGGAGGAATTCTATGGGAGTAGAACTGATCGCAATCACTCAGGGTATGGTTGAACATGATTCATCAACACGGATCTCTTGTTTCCTTGATTAAAGTTATACCGGTCAATGAGGCTTTGCTCTATTGTTGAGTGATTTAAATCCATATTATTACCACCATGATGCATGTTCCCTGAACTAGAATACATGTTACTTCGATCATGTATTTGGAAACTAATGCCTAAGTCTATGCTTATACATTTCCTGTCGTTCTTGTAGATTCTCAAACTCCTACTGCACTGGTATGTTTACTTTGCATTCAATGATTACAAACATCAAACAATTAACAATGCACAACCAATAAAATACATTCACACAATGAAGCCTAATTTACATTGGAGAAACCCATATTGGGATAACTCTAGCAACAAATATGATTTCTTTCTTAACTTCAAAGTACAAAAATTACACACAACTATGGCTGTCTTGGAGCATGCGCAATACAACTCCCCCACTCCAGAAGATACAATGCCTCTCTACAACTCTATTGTTTTGATCTTGAAGATTGCACTGGCCTTTCTTGAACAAATCCAATCAAAGAAATACAACCCCTCAACTATGGGCGTTCTTCCCTCTGCTCTTTATCCAATCTTCTTGGCTTCCAAATGTGTACCAATTGAAGTTCTCTTTGGAGCATGGAATATCTACAACTTTCCCTCATCTATTGAAGGTGTTTCTCTCCTCTCCTCCCTTGCCCATTTTCCCTCCATCCTCTCATGAAATCTCTGGTAATTTAAAAACTCCAAGAAAACAGACCTAATTGTTTTTTATGTTTTGCTAGAGAAAATGGAGGAATCGATTGTTCTGAGTGTTTGAGTAGCCATTTTTTTAGGGGGATTTCCCAAGATGTTTTTTTTCATGTTCTCGATGGTTTTTGTTGGAGATATAGAGAGTTCTAGTGTCTAAGGTATTCTTGATATCCTCCCTAATGATGTATGAAGCGTTCACTCGGAATTTTGGGCCTTGGAAAAATTTCATGCACTTGTAGCAAGAAAGCATTAACACGATGACAAACTGTGAAAACCTACATGCTAAGATGCTTCCTAATTGTTCAATATTCTTGGAATCCTTCTCCATTGTCTATTCCATCATCGCTTGCATTACTATTGTACAATCATCCATTAAAATGTTAAGGTGGCATGTTAACATGACACATACAAACCTTGGCTACCTTGTATTGTAATACCCCAGTTCTGACCCTTGGATCAGATTATGTATAATTTGTAAATTTATGGTTATAATGATGGGTGTCGAGTCAAGTGAGCTTAAATAAATGACCCTATAATGTAAATATTGTAAATATGTCTTGTCTATATTTCTAGTGTGGAGTTCAAGGCCAAGGCTGGAATAGAGAATGTCTAGGCATATATAGACTGTAAAAATGCTTTCTATTGGACCATGTGGTAGAGTTAATATAGTGCAACTCTAAACTATGTAAAAATGCAATGTTGGAGTATGATATAATATAAAATGGTCCAAAATGGATGTGGGGAACACAATGGGTCTATGAGTCTTGTTACCCCCTCAGGGGTGACAACTTTCAGATACCCTCACGAGGGTGCCATGTTACTGCTTGAATGCGATGTCATTCTCATCTTTTCTAGATCCAGACATAGTTTCTCCTTATCTCCATTAGATGTATGATTGTGCTAGCTCAGTTGTGGTGTAGCTCGCCCTCCTCCCTCACTCCTTAGATGACAGATTGCGATATGGATGTTACAGTATGGCTTTAGCATGTTTGTTTTCCCATGTATCGATGCTCATTTGGATGTGATGCTATAACTTCCTAGTTAGCCATGAAATTGGTAAACACCTAACGATATCTGGTAGCGCTTCATAACATTACAAGGTTTTATTATTTTCCTCGTAGCTCCTTGGGGAACATTTTTCCTTTTAGAAGTGTGTCATTTCTTGGGTCAATCTGTACTACTAGGTACTTAGTCTAGATAATGTTGTCCACATGCTAACCATGCTAGTCATTTTTCACTTTCCCTGTATCATTCATTCCATCCATATAAAAATTATATCCTAGTCATGTATGATTTCTCAAAGGTCAAAAGAAATGGTACAAATGATAAATCTTGAATCAATAAAGCCAAAAAGGCTAAGAGGTGAAGAGCTAAAGTCAAAAGGCAAAAATAAAAGCTTGAGCAATGCCCCCTCGGTATGAGACCAATGCCCCTAGTCCCTAGCTTTTCTATGAATATCTAAAGAAAAAGGGACTTGTTCAATAAACTAAACACTTAAAGAAAAGGCACAAAGGGGTAGTAAGAAACAATATCGAGGACATGTAACTCAATGCTAAGCTCCCTCTTGAAAGCTATTATATAAAAATCCTAGCTCATGAAAGCTAGAACAAATGAATAAAAATACCTATGCATGTCTAAGACTTTGAGGGTCATCACATGAAGTTCTTTCCCTTCCCTTTCATCATTACTATTCATCTTTACCTATCTTTCACCTAGATACTTAGGAAATATGGGTTGTCGTAGGACTTGGTGCTTGTATAAGGGTTAATATTGTTCCGCTTAGTAAGACTTAGGAAAATATTAAAACTAGCCCCTATTTGTTATGTTGTGTTAAGAGATGTCACCAGGTTCTACCATCTAATAGCTTGCTAAGAGGCGAGACCCATCACTTCAAGTGGTTATTGTGCATTGGGATACATATACATGCCTTAAGATCCATGACACCACATTCAGATATGTCATGCTGCATTGGGATCTATGTAATCATATATGATCATATCCATAGACATTGGGATCCATGCCATTTTCCTTGGGATCTGTGTACTGCATTGGGATACATGTCACTACATTGGGATCCGTGACAGTGCATCGAGCCATGACAAGGATGTCATGTCACCACACATGCCATGTGGACCACTCGGATTCATTCTCCTTGCTCATTTGGACATTGCATTAACACTCATGCATTTTTTATCTCTCCTTGGACCACACGTGGGAATTATTGGTTAGAGATTGTGGAGGTGGTTACAAGTGGTTATTTGGACCCGATGGATGATGTGGCATTATTTATTGTTCATTACTTGAGGAGCGCTCACCTAGAGGAGGCCACACATGCCTTTATTGTTGACTTGTTGACTTGGATGGCTCACACATGTGAGGGGTGACATCATCAATTTGAGGTTGTTATTTCTCATTTGGACCGCTCCTTGGTTTGAGGGAATTAGTTGATGGATGTAGGGGGTCTTTGGACCATGTTTGACCCCTCTCATTACTCTTTGATGGGACGATGGCCCTATTTTTAAGGGGTGCACTTACTTTATTCTCTCTCTAGTTCACACATGTGGCATCTATCATTATATTTGGACCATTGTTGAGGGTCGTTTGGCTCTTGGAGGGTTTTGAGGGATTTGTTAGATGATTTATTGCATTTTCCCATGGTTTTGACTGGGCTAATGGTTTTGAGCTCCTCGTATTGAGCTAGCACATTGTATTGTATTGTATTTGAGGAGGTTCTTCACCTATAAAAGGAAGAGTCCTCCATTTCAAATCGTTGGAGATTAATTAGAAAACTTGTTTAAGGAGTTCTTTGTGTATCTATTCTTTTCTTGAGTGAATGATAGTATTTTTCAAGGGTTAGATAAGCACTTTTTAGGGTTCGTTGGAAAACAAAGGCTACTACAAGGCCAAAGAAGGGCTAAACACTCCACTTGGAAGGGATTTCAAGGTAAGATCATCTAACCTTCCCCCTTTGATCATCAAAGTCATTGTTCATTGCATTAAGGTAGGACGTCCTAGGGCTCTGTCCTTTTGCCTTGGCCAACCTTTGAGTTCACCTTGCTAGTACCTGGAGAGGCTTCTTCATGGACCTATCTTTCCATCCAACTTTGAAAGGAACCTTCTAACCCTAGGCAACGCTTGAGGGGAAATCCTCTGGGTGCCATCAACATTGTCTCATCCTAAGCCATAGACTTCACCTTGACCTGACATAGTGACCCCATAGCCCTCCAAAGGCACTAGTCTATCATTGTATTCAACCACCAAAAAACCAAAATCGACTTTTACTTTTTGTCCTTTTTTGCAATCTAGGGTTTCGCCATGCACTATCTGCATGCTAGATTTTCTTGAGCTTCATTGTCACATCTTTCATTTAATTGATTCTAGCCATCCTTCATTGAATATCTTTATTGTTAGCATTTAGGGTTTTGATCCATTTGTGCCTTCACTTATTTACTTACATGATCAAACCCTAGGGCTCTAATTTCAACCTATAAATCAGATCTGAAGTCTCTCTCTTGTGCAGCCCTAATAGCCATGCTTGGAAGGTTTTTTTGAGCCATCAATGTGTTGACTACTTGCTGTCCTATCTCTGAAGATTCTGAATACATTTGTTCAAGGCCCTTGCACTTCATTTGAGCAACGTTGCAAAGGTTTATTACTCCCTAGTGTGTGTTAGCTACCAAATCGATGGAATAAAGGGTGCAATGATCCTCTCTAGCTGCTGATTGTAGCCCGCATCTTGACTGCTGTCCAAGGGTTCAGTCTGCTGTCCAAGTCTGCAGAGACAAAGGTTGCTATAATTCTGTCTAAACCCTCCTCACAAATGTTTTGAAGGCTTACTCATCCTCTTTCATCCTGACAACAAATCGGCTATAAAAGGGTCCCAATGATCCTATGAATGACCCCATCGTGGCCTCCTAAACTTGTTGTCTAAGGTCTCCCTTTGACTGTCCCAACCTGCAGAATTATACAGTGAGTAAGTAGTGGTTATAAGGTTGTGTATTGGGCAAATGTTTTGCTATTTTATGGTTTCATTCACTCCCTAGAGGTGTGACAATACCTTAGGTATGTCAACGACCTTGTGGAGGAGCATATCGTTCCTTATATCCATGCTCACTTGAGGTCCGATTTCGGTGTGGTTCTTACAGTCAAGTTCTGAGTCTATGATACGTGCTGGTTCATAATCATATGCATAGTTTAGTTGAAGTTTGAGTACTGTTGGCATATGTTCACTGATTTAAACACTTCATTACATCTCTGTGATACAAGTACATTAATATGTTGATGACATAACTCTGGAATTTGGTTAATGATACAGATGATATATATACTTCTCAATCTGAACCCTGAATGTACTCATGTGAATGCCAATATTGCTCTATCTTTGCTGATATATCTATCTATCTATCTATCTATTTATCTATCTATCTATCTATATATATATATATATATTATACTTTCCATCTAGACCTTTCACTACAGCATTGATATGTCATTTGGTTCATGGCATAAATGTGGTAGCAATTCTGAGATATAACTGCTGATATTTTTTCTGTTGATCGGATGCTTTAATGGTATATTTCATAGTCTGATTTCACATTATCACATGCACTCAAAGCTTCAAACTGAGTATATTTTACATTGATCTGTGTGCTTTGCAACTTAAAATAAATTCTGGTGTATAAATGATGATGGATGAATGCATGTGTGCGAGTTTGATGTCTCTTTGATATAGCTTACTAATATGTACATTTAAGATTTCAAATCAAGCAAAGTTTACATTGGATCTTGTGCTTTGAACCTTCGTTGATTATTGAGTAAGCATTGGTGAATTAATACACTCTTGTGCAAGCTTTCACTTCCAAGCATTTATTGAGCATTGTCTTCTCTTGATTGACTTGTATTATCCCTTAAAGAAGATAGTCAATCTTGAGTCAAACCAAGTCCTTGCCATCTCCCGTCCAAATACAATGATTAGGGCTTAGTATTGACCCCATAGGAAAACCCTCCTTAGGTTAAGAACCCTAGCCTTAAAGTGTAGCAGCAAGGCTGCTGAGGTGACAGTGGGCGTGTTGAGATTGGATAGCAAGGAAGGTCTTCACCATGCATGGCATCCTAGCATGGAGGAGGACAATGAAACTTATCCAAGTTGATGTTGAATTATATAGCTTTGGAAGCTATTTTCCCTATTGTAACTAACCATGTAAATAAAGTTTTGATATAGTGTTAACTTTATGTCAAGCATCAAACACATGACAAGTGTCAACCTTATGCCAAGACAACCATATGCCATGTGTCAACCTCATAGCACTTTTAAGAGGGTTGCTTAGGGCGGTTGTAGTGGCCAGCTTAGGGAGGCTGCTTAAGAGGGCTGCTTAGGGCGGTTGGAGTGGCCAGCTTAGGGGGACTGCTGTTGATTTTTCAATAAGCTAGGTTAAGCATGTAGTTCGTTTCAATTTTGCATTTGTCTTAACCATTTGCAGCAATATAGATCACAAGAAGAAACACCATGCACAAGAACACAAGAAGTATCTTGGGAAACCCTTCTCAACAAGGGAAGAAAACCCAGCCAAATCCTTTGCTATATTCTTCAAGAGAAAGACTTTCACCACCAATAAGACTTAGCACACAAGAGGGTGCTCAAACCCTAGAAGACTAGCGCCCAAGAGAGGTGCACACTTTTCCCAAGAAGATGTACTTGCTGAAATTTCCAAACTTGTGTGAAGGATATGATTCCACAATGGCGAATCTTCCTTTGCTTATATTAGACTTGTCCTATCAACAAAAGTGTCTATTGGCACAACAGGGCCGACCTCTCTAAGTCACATTATAATTAATATTAACCAGATTAATTATCTTTTACATTTATTACTGATCACATTAAGGTGGGGCTGACCTGTACCCTTTACATTACAATTAAGGTTACAGGCAGGTATGACTCTTGAACAATATCGCAAGGGATCTGATACACTCACTAGTGCTCATCCACTAGGGGCACATCCATAGGGATGTCCATATCTCTGGCTAATTGCATTACACAGAATAACCAGTTCTTCACACGTTCACATGTGCTCGTCCACAGGCGCGTCCACTTAACAGATCTTCTTTCCCACTGCATCACACTGGAGAGTCATCTGGAGTTTCTCATCAACTCTTTTGCTTAGAGGAGGCTAATACATCATCTTCATTTTTGTTCTCATGACGATGCACCCAACACTTTGGGATTTCACACGTTCACCTTGTGCTCAGCCACAGGCACGTCCAACTCAGCAGATCGCCTTTACCACAGTATAATCATCTGGAGTTCTTCTCAACTCTCTGAATGGAGGAGGTCATCTCTACGTTCCATCTCTGTCTTAGATAGGAACCACGTACCCTTCTTAGGGGCTTTTGTAATGTCCCGTTTTTCCTAGGCAGTCGGGATACCGTGATG
>ML784127.1:335246-404601 GCA_009831015.1 Picea engelmannii | reverse complement strand
TGATTGGGCAGGATGTGCATAGCACAGAAAGAGTACTTCGGGTTGTTGTTTCAGCATTGGATCGGGCATCATTTCCTGGTTCAACAGGAAGCAAAAATCAGTGGCATTAAGCTCTGCTGAGGTAGAGTACATGGCTGCTAGCTTGGCAGCATGTGAGGCACTGTGGCTTAGGAAGCTACTCTTGGGATTGTTCAGACAGGAGCTAGAAGCTACTGTGATTCATTGTGACAATCCGAGTTGCATCAAGCTCTCTAAGAGTCCGATGTTTCATGATGGTAGCAAGCACATCTATATCATTTATCATTTCATCTAGGATTGTGTACAGAGAGGAGCCGTGAGGCTTGATTACGTACAAACTGATGAGTAGATGGCAGATATTTTTACCAAGGCACTGAACAAACATAAGTTTGAAAAGTTTAGAGATCAGATGGGGTTGAGACAGAATCCCTTCCTCGCTAAGAGGGAGTGTTGAGATTGGATAGCAAGGAAGGTCTTCACCATGCATGGCATCCTAGCATGGAGGAGGACAATGAAACTTATCCAAGTTGATGGGTTAATCTTTTTCTTAAAATTGTATTGAGGAAAAAGTACATTAAATGGGTTATATTTTAATGTTGACTTAATGAGTACTTTTTATAAAGTTAAAGTGAGAAATAATTTAAGTTGTGGTCTTTTAATCTTGACCATTGATCTCATAAGGTGTATGAGGATCAATCTTGGCCCTCCATCCTTTTGGAGATAGGGTTTCTCACTTGCTCATTGAGTAAAAAGGAGATCAACTTGGAGAGGGGTGCATTATGCACAAGAGAGAGGCAATTTTCTGAAGAGAGAAAGAGGAGAATTTCTTGAGGGTTTGGAGAGAGTTTACAGGGAGACAAAGGAGGCTTCTACATTGAGATTGGCACACATCTTCAACATTGCAGAGGTCTTTTCCTACAGATCTGATTAGGAGGCTTTGCAGAAGAATGCCATACATTTGTTGAGGAGGTTTTGTATTTGGCTGGGCTGATTTTATTGTAAGATATCTCTATATTTTCCTGCTCAATAATAATAAAATCCAAATCTGCTGCACTGGGTTTCCCTCCAGGGTTTTTCCAGGGACAAATTGTCCAAAAATTACTTGTGTACATGTGATGTGATTGTTGTTATCTTTTACTGTTAAGTTCCTGGTTATTATTTTCTTCTGTGTATTATTTATTTGTGAAGAAAACCTGGCAGAATTAGTTAACAGAAAAATGAATTGATTTAGTGAACTGGGTTTGAAGAAAATTCACAGGGCGGCTTTCCTATCCATTTCCCCAAGCTCTCCTTCGCAGGGCGAGACTTTCCCTTAGCAAGAGTTGGAGCGGTAACAAGTCCACAAGAGGGGAAGATGAAAGAGGGCCCCATGGGAAAGAAAGCTTCTGATGTCAACTGTTAGCTTAGGAACTCAGATCATTTCCATCTTGTGCCTTAAATGGAGTTCACTCATTAAACCAAATTATGAATGCATGAAGAGGTGGTTGAAGAAAAGTCTACTCAAATAAATTAGAAGGATGGGAACTTGGAAGGGGAAGTAGAATCATCTTCGGGAAATGTGAAAGTCCTTCATACCATTCTCCTATCTCATTGGAATTCACTCCCTCTCATTATCATTTTTCCCATGATGTTTTGAACTCCCATGCTATGTTCTGCATAGTAACCCCATATTCCAAATTTGAAAACTACCAAAATGAGTGCTATGAAGAGTGAATTGTAGACCTCGGAAAAGAGATAGATGGTTGTAAATGAGCATAGAGGTTGGGAAGATTAGGAAACAATTACCCACATGATATCGTTGCTCATTGATTGTTTTGGAGCCAACGTATTGCTCTAGCAGGGTATTCTTGGAAGACAATCAACAGTTGGACTCTTTCTCCCCGCACTATAGGGAAAGGATTCCCAAGGGACTGCTGAGCAGAGAAGGGAAATCCCTTCTTTGTGTTGTATATGGAAATTGAAGAGAGTTTTTGGCTGATTGATGGCTGGATGAGGTGGCCTGAGTACTTTATAGTGAGCAGATTGGCTGAGTCCTGAAAGAAATGGATTGGATTGAGTGAATTGTAACTTGTAGTTGATTTTGTTGACCTGGTGACCTCATAGCCCGGCTAGGGGGTGGCATCTGCACTGGATGCCTATGGTTGGGTGGTCAATCACTTGTATGCTAGCAGTGCCTTGGACCATCTTTTGTTAAAAGATAAACATTCAATCTTCGTTTCTCAGTTTTTCAATTTAATTCTCTATTCTTTGTTATGAAGATGAATTTGTTCATGTTGTGTGTGAATTTGTTAATGAAATGGGTATGCGTCTACAATGATTTCAGTGAGTCTATGTTTGATTATTCGTCTGCACTTTATTAATTGCATGCATGCACTTCATAATACATTGGGCTTCTATTGGAGGCCATACCTAGGTTTAAATAGTGAATTGTACTGTTAATGGCCTGGAATTCTTAATTGGGTTCAACTGGTATACCAATTATTGGTTAGGAAAGCATGGGTAGGTACGCCTCACCTATTTGCTAGCAACTGATCATTTAACACCACTGACACAGAAAAGCTCACAAAATGCAGTGTATACAACAAACATGCTTGTTTCATTCTCAAAAGGAAACATGCTTGCCTAAAATAAAGAATGCTTGTGTTTTTTGTTTCAAGTCCTTCCAGTGAACGACATGATTTTCAATTGTGGACTTGTGGAGACAATTCTTGGCTAAGTAGTCGTGACTGGGGGGAATCTCTTTCCTCAAAGTCACCCAGGAATCATACTTGGCCCCATCCACATGAAATGGCTTCTTGTGGAGGTAAGTTGGCCCAGAAGGGGCAAGCATGTCACAAACAGGGATCGAACTTGGGTGAGTAGGACAACAACCCCTTGCTTTAACGACCCCAGCTAGACCCCATTGACAAGAATGCCTTTTGGAAACAATGTTCTCACGTGAAAAAACAAAAAAGGATAGTTAAATTTTTCTTTTAAATATCTACCCCTTATAAGGAGCCATAAGCCACCTTGTTATTAACCTTTTTGGAGATATTTCTTGAGCTTGTAGAGTAATGCATGATTTGTATTCATTACTATTTTAAATTTTTAATAGTATTCCAATGATGTGGATGATATGCAATTTTCCTTGTGCAGGAGCGACATTGGCCTGTGGAACAGGAGCCTGTGCTTTGGTTGTTGCGGCTGTTTTGGAAGGTCGTTCACAAAGGGTGTGTAAGATCTTAACCATTCATGATAAATTCTTGGTATAGATTCATGATATGTTAGCGGAAATGGTTTGACAAGGTATTGTTTTTCCAGAAATGGTCAAGAAAAATGAACTTTATACAAACACAGTTTCTTGGACATTCTCTTGCCATGATGGCATTTGAAAGAAATAACCATTAAAGGAAAAAAATGAAACACCTAAACATGTTTTCGATGTGATTTTGATTTCTCGTTTTCTGTTTCGTTTCCCATCTGTTGTGTTTGGTGACATAGGATTCATTGTTCAAATTGAGATGAAACTATTGAATATACTAATTTCTTTTGTTGTTATATTGACTAAAATTTACTGACGAAAATGTCATGGGCCATGGGAGAACAGAAATGCTTGGTTGATTTGCCTGGAGGTCCATTGGAGATTGAGTGGAATGAAAAGGATAATCATGTATATATGACTGGACCAGCAGAAAAAGTATTTTCTGGATGTGCATTCTTGTAAATCCATGAGCTCCTACTACCAAATTTTGCTGCATCCTGATTCAATAACACCAGCTTTACTTACCTAAATGAAGCATTTGGTGTCCTCAGTTGTGTTTCCAGATATTAGTGCAGCAATATTTTTTTCGCAATTGTAGCTTTGGTAGTTAAAGTATTAGACCCTCACCCTATTGCAGGACATTATTTTCATTCTTGTTTATAATGTTTTCCCGTGAACCCTTATCATTTTTTATGACAGACAGGCATAATGTTGGATTCATTTATTTTATCAGTTTTGACAATTTTTAGAGAATCTTCATAAATTGCTTTAACAATTTTATTCCATTTGCTCTTACGTCAAGCAGGTCATAACATTTTCTCAGGCAATCCATATGCTAACAATTTTTTGATCATATAGCAAGATTTCAGCAGTGTTAGCTTTTTCTTTATGAAATTCAGCAGCAGCACGAAATTTGGCAATTTTTTCTAGAGTACAGATTCGGTATGGAGATGACACAAGTCTTATAAATTGTTCTAAAATTGTATGAAAGTATTACTGGGAAAAGTAACAGTTTTAATTTGTCCAATAATTTAGTAGCATCTCTGTCATAAACCATACTTTTTGGAATTATATGAAAAAGAGTATACTTTCCAAATTATGTGAAATTACAAGTGTACATGCATTGGGAAGGTCACATTGTACTTGAAGTGAAAGTTAGAATAGGCTTTATATGGTTGAGCAAAAGCTAAGAATATGATGTGTAACTCAATTATAAACAAATTGCAACATGGTATCACTATCACAAATACTCAGAAAGTCAATCACTAATGTCTCATCCACACATTCACAGTAGAGTTCTAAATAAAATCTAGACAATAAGTAATATCTGACCCCGTGATACATGTATAGACAGCAGAATATACCTATGTACTGGAATCGTACTGGATTTTTTCGTTACATATTTTTTGTGTCCAATTGTATTTGTATTTGTTTTCACATTTGAATCTTGTTACTATGGTTTTGATAATTGGTCGTACTTTCTCATGAAACACTATTGTATCAAAAAGCCCTTCTCAAAAATGTCTCATAATGTACCATTTTGATTATACAAAATAAATGAATCTGCAATTCTTAACTAATGTGAACAAAGTGGTTGCTGTAATTGGTGTGATTGCCTTCCTTGAAATCCATTTGGTGATAAAACATGATTGGCTCAATGTCATTGGTGTAATTTTCCTTTCTGCGTTGTAAATTTGATATGTAATTCAATATGAATTTTAGCTGAACGTGTGGAGTCATACACAAAATGTTCTAGATGAAGGGTAGAATGGAGATAGATATCAGCAAGCATAAGTAACCAATGCTCGACTTATTGATGGTATTACGTTCCAAGGTCCAATTACGTTTTATACATGGAGAAAAAATGCAAATGAACTATTCAAATATATGAGATGAAGATTAAACAAAAGACTACATATCTTGTGGGTTGACAGATGACCACTGCCCAAATGTGTTTATCGACTAAATTGAATCTAAGTCATAGTAATGGACATAGCATATTCAAGCATTGAGGTGTCTAGTGAAGCGTAAAGTACAGATGGGCAAATAGATGGTAGAAAGAAATACAATTTTAGTGTTTATTATGTTGATTTGATTAGGATTTAGTGCATATCTTGTATGTATGCAGGAATAGATACCATGTTCATCCTTCTTAGGGTGAACACTTACCATTGTGAATATTGAAATACATTCAATAATTTAATTTAGAGAATAAGTAGGTTGATTTAGTAGTAGGTCTTGAGCACTTTAAGAAAAATAAATGGATATTTTTTTGTATTTGCTACATAAGGACTATTCAAAGAAAACCATGAAAAGAAAGTTATGGTAAAACAGAATTATTGAGTTAAAAAAAAAGTTACGGTAAGATGGATTTAACAAGTTGGTAAGATGGGACTTCTGAAGTTCAAAATTACAAAAATTCTAGCTCACGATATTTATTCATGTATGATTTTATTTAGAAAATTATAAATTTTGTTAGATATTTGAATTTGCTTAGAAAGTGCTAATTTTGTTGGACATCTAAAAGTGCAAAAACATATTTAAAAGTCTAATGAGGGCATCTATAACATAAATTGTGTTGTCTCATGGTGACACCCACCTTAAAACTCTTGTCCTTTGGGGCCCATGTTTGAAATCCACAACATAAATTGTGTTGTCTCATGGTGACATCCACCCTAAAACTCTTGTCCTTTGGGGCCCATGTTTGAAATCCAGAAATGAGTGATCTTTTTCCTGTTTGTGTAATAGGTTTCCCGATTCCTTTTCATGCCTAAAATCTCGGTTCCCTCGTCCAAAATCCTTTGGGAGAATCCCACCAATCACCACAAGCCTTTGCAATCCCCATCCATGATGTTAGTTCCTTGAGTGCCTTCGAATCCTTTGCAGAATTTCTAAGAGTAAATCAGTTTTGAAGGTTTTGAGTAAAGAGCAAACAATTTTTGCACTAAGGATAGATCAAGGGTGGTGCTTCAGTCAGATCACTAGTGAAAAGTGGCTTGTGACACATAATTGAACATTCTTTAAAGATTGGTGGCACCTTATGAATCGCCAAGATTTCCCCTGCTCAAACATATCAACACTCCATGTTCATCTGTGGGTGTTAGGGAAATTGGGGGTGGAAATCCTCCTTAAGTGTCGTGAACGGTCGAGATATTCCCAGCAAAGGAAAATCAATGGTCTACATTTATCTGTAGGGGTTGGGTACACTACTAGAAGGACTTGGCTTTAGCTATTGTGAATGGTCAAGATCTTCCTCGTCAATGTAGATTAATGATTTGAGATTATTCGCTCAAAGTTAAGTTACTCGGGAGTCCAAGTTATAAAAATGACACAAACGATTGAGATCTCATATGCTAGATCTAATCTATGTTGTAGATTCGTTGGAAACACTTTCCTTTGGAAGGATAGTGAAGGCACATCAAATGCTACGAATGATTGAGATCATCTCCGCCTTATTAGAACAATAACCAGAAACCCATCGTCGACACTTATCCTTCAAGTGTTAAAGAGTGTAGTGTGATCAATGATTGATGTACTCGTGGGGAAAGATCCATGACTAACATTGATATGTCAGGATTCATAGAAAATGAAACAAGTAAAGTACCAAAAGTGCCACGAACGAGATCAACAATCTAGCATCCATAAACAAGGGTATTCCTCTCGAATGTTGAAATTGTGGGTCATGTTATCACACAATTTGTACTTTCCCAAAGCCCAAGGTAAGTAAGAGAGATTGGTGTAACAAACATGATATCCTATCACTGTCACCTTAATAAGAAATCCCCACTTTCTAGCGATAGGCAAGGTCTACCCCAGGGGAGGAGTCCTCGGTAACCTAAAGGGATGGAAAATTAGGATTATGTTCAAGATATATTTCCCCCTCTCACTGGTTAGCAAAGTCACTCAATCTGTGTCCCAAAGATGAGGTTAATGAAGTGCTTGGTGTACCAACCCGGAACAAGACGATATAGCATGCATATACAATAATTCTAAGTATAAATATGATAATAACACCTCAATAGACAATGGGCAGTGACAAAAGTGCTCGCTGATATAAAAGTGCAACAGTTAATAAGTTTACAACAACAATTGATAAAATGTAACAACTGCAACAAATACTCCTCAGAAAAGTTTGAAAAGACAATGAAAAGATAACATTGACTAAGTAGTATGATAATAACTTGCCATAAGCAATTTTTGAAATGATTAGCTAACAATCAAAGTTGAGTATGCAGAAAATTTACTGCAATTAGATGGTTGTAGCAAACATTTATAACAACAACAAATAAGATAGTGATCTAGGCTAAATTAGGGTTAGAGATAGTTCGTAAAAGCTTAGGAGAAGAGTGTTTGAGTGTTTGATCAATCCTTCAACAAGAGAGAGGCAAGAACTAGTGCCTTCTAGGGCTTATGGAGTCAAGTGGATGACTTCTTCTAAGGTTGCAAATTAATTTGATAATGCACAAAAATCCAAGAGGGAAAATGCATAGGAGAAGTAGTAACTTAAGTCCTCCTATGCATTGACCTCAAGAGACAAGATGCTAGGGTGTAGGAAATTCTAGGTCCTAACACTTTGCTGTCCTTAGGCTTCTTATGGAGTAAAACTTATGTAAGGATAACTAAGTCAAAATCCTTAGAGTGTTAGCAATTTATGGTTCTAGGGTTTTACTAGTCACTAGATCAATTCAATGAAATTCTTGGCAAATAGAAAGTAAGAAAGTAACAATTTAAGTTCCTTACTTCAAGCATTGAGTATACCATGCAATTTCATAATCTTGTATGAGCAAATAAACCATACACAAACCATTCAATAGATGACAAAAAATGCAGATTTTACTTACTTGCACCAAGAATAATCATGAAAATACCATGCAAGATCACCATAAAAACTTCCAAGATTGATCCAAGTTGCAAAAAATAGCCTTATACAAGAATGTGCCTCACAATTTCAGCCAATATCCCTCACTAGGGCATAAATTTCATACCTCTTCTCTTGTGTGAGAAGTTGTGATGTCTAAAATGAAAGTACTTTATGTTTATTTATACAAAACTTTTGACCTTTAATAAATTTTAGGTCAAAATAAGGCTGATTTGACCATTTTACAATAAAATTCAAATTTGACATAATAAAATTTAATTAGCATCTAAAGACAGCTCCAAAGGTGACATCATGCCCTTCTAGGGTGACGTTGAGGTCTAAAGGTGGAACATTGGGCCTAAAATGTAGGGCGCTTTTCCTCAAGAGGCCCCAGATGATGTCCACACGTGCCACCATGCTCATAAATGCCTCCAAAATGAAAACCCTAGCTCTGGATGACCCCTAGGGTCATGATGGTGACGTCCAGGGCCCTTAAGGGCTAACGTCTATGTGGAAGAGCAAGGTCCCCCTGGGTCTAGGTCTGCTAAGGTGCCTCCAAAAGCAACGTCCTCCTTTTTCCTCGGTGCAAATCTTCAATTTCTTCTTACCCCTAGCTCGGGTTACAACATCCATTTGTGAGCTTTAAGCCCCTATGAAGGTTCATGCTAATCATTCCCTCATGTATACTTGTCCACCGGGCAAGATCCCACAACAACAACAAGTACGCCCTCGAGGGGTTCATGAGTCAAGGATAATAGCATGTAAATCACATCCAATAATTAAATTACCCAAACATGTGCATCAAACCCCCTTTAACCCAGACAAATGCTCAAAGATGTTATGCAATTTGACAGGTTAGTTTTGGAGAAGGTCTCACGGTGCCCTATTGGGCTAACCTCTCTTAAGTTTGGGGTGTTTCACAAGTGGGATCTAGTCCAAGTCATGTAAGTGTATGAGGTGGCATGGGGTAAGTGTTTGGGCATGGGGTGCATGTAATACTAGGGAAATGTAAAGTCTTACTTGTGGGTGCTTTTGTAGAGGGCGAGTTGCACTTTGTCATAAATGCAATTGTTTCTTAGCCCATTCATTGCCCTTTTTATTCTTAGCTTTATTTCTTTTGATCTTTTGCTTTTGTGCTTCAAGGGATTAGTTAAGATCCACTGTCTTGGCTTGATGATCAGAGATGACAACATTATCCACAAACATTTCACGAAGATGAGAAGGCTGGCTCGTGATGAGATCCTGTTTCTCTTGGCTATGCCACCAAGAGTCACTACCCTGGTTTGGTGACCAGATAGGTGGTAGTGTCATATTGTTACATGCCCATGGTCATAATAGGTCGACTCGTGATGAGACCTCCTATCCATCAACTATTACCTTGAGTGTTTATGTATCTTATGGGTCCCCTTTTCTTACTGAGAATTTTTTCACTGCTTTCTCGGGAATCCCTGGGTGAAACATCTCAAAGGTTTCAATATTGGCTTTTAACTCTTGCCAACTACTTTTACCCTATGGGCATTTAACCCCTTCTTCCCATAAGGCAAGGTACAACCCTTCATAGTGTAACCAATCCCAATGCCCAAACAAGGATAGGGGAGATGGGAGGAATAAAGATGGAAAATGGTAATTATGTAGGGAATGGATGATGACTTTTCACAAACCCACCTAGTAGCAACCCATCATAAAGGGAAATCAACTTACTAGGGCACCATGTTACCCTTCTAGGTATGAACGAGGCAAAGAGCATAATTTCCAAGCAAACACCATGAAATGAAGAAGGA
Source organism: Picea engelmannii (assembly GCA_009831015.1). Taxonomy (NCBI): domain Eukaryota; kingdom Viridiplantae; phylum Streptophyta; class Pinopsida; order Pinales; family Pinaceae; genus Picea; species Picea engelmannii. The sequence goes on along the minus strand of ML784127.1, from coordinate 394,703 downwards.
TTCAATACAACATATTCAAGTACTTCAAAAATCGGAGTGATACATACCATGATACCCAGAGTCATTGCCTCATGGAGCAAGACTCATTGCTACTTCAAGACCAGGCTGGTGGGATGGATATTGCTGCTGCTGATAAATGGACTGCACTGAAGAAAAGAGGGGCCCTCTGGGGCCATGCTCAAGTCGTATGGCTCTCGGTACTCCATGTCTAGGACCCGTGGGCCTCGAGACATGATCTCCTTAGTTATCCCTAGGCTACGGGATAACAGGTCCTGTAGGCTAAGATCGACAATCAAGGTTACCTATGTTAGATCATATCAATGGTCTAGATTGCATTAGCAGGGGGATCTCCCCTACTTGTAAAGGATGTTATGCTCGAGGAATCAGGGGTGACCAATGAAGATAAAGATTCATCAAAGATTCCAAATACTAGATCCCCCCACTCAATGAGAAGATGTCATGTGTCTTGACCCACTTAGCTATTGGTGGCCCTTTTGCATAATTTTCCAATTAATGAGGATATCCATAGTTAATGGTTGCACGTCTAAGTGATTTTTGGCATTAAAACAAAATAATGAAACTCTTCTGGCCTCCCTATAGTAAAATCTTGAAAAATTGAAGGTCTCTACACTTGGTCAACCCATCATCAGATTTCGACGCTTATGGAGTTGTTGGAACCGGTACCCAAAAATGTTATGTAGGTCCTAACAAATTTACGGGTAAGTCAACTTGTATTCTCCTCTTTTCAATTTTTATGGTTTGAGCAAAGCTAAAACCATGCCAAGGGCCAAGAAAACCTCTTTTGAAGAATCCTCTGTAGTTGATGAGTCGTCGCTCTGAGTTGAGTGGCACCTCTTCCTCTCGACTACGTCTATCCATGGATAATTTTCCAGGATAGCCAATCCAACTCTACAATTTTTTCACCTCGAAAGCTAATAGGGGCCACCTTTTCAACTCTACAATTTTTTCACCTCGAAAGTGAATATAATGGCTAGAACTCCCTACTCGGGCTTTGGCTTGGCCCAACATGTCCTTGAAGCATATTTCTTCCTTGAATTTGTGTGCTCGTGCACAAAAAATTTAACCTTACAATATCTTTTTTCATGTTCACTTACTAGACTAGGGTAATTCTTTCTATAACCCCCAAATGCATTGTTGCGATGCTAGAAATCCAAGTAGGTACCACAATGTTGTGCCCAAAAGAGCAAGGCCGAAGTAGGAATTTCAACCTACTCGAAGGCTAAAGAATAACTATGCTTAGAAAATTGTAGCCCCATCATACTCCTTAGCAATATCACTTGCTCCCATACAAGACTAAGCATTTTCGCAAGTGGGTCTAGGAGTCGACATTGTTTTCCCTTGTCCTTGGTAGAGAAGATGATGAATTTGTAGATGGGTCGTTGTTAGCCATTTTGGAGCTTTTCCATGGCCCCTCTAATCAGGTCCCTTCTATGTTGAAGCTATTTCTCTTGCTATGTAGAGTCAATTGGTCAATTTTCAGATTCACATATTGTTTTGCTTCCCATCTTACCTAGTTTACCTATACATGTTCCATCAAGCACCAACCCTAGCCCACTCAAGGCTAGAAAAAGTCAACAAAAGAGTGCCCAATAGGGGCATTGATTGGTTTCCTTGGGTAAGGAAGGATACAAAGAACAGAACCTCGTCTGACTTTATCAACAAATGTGGTTTTCTTTGTCATCAATGGTAAACAACCATAGAGGATGCTAACAAAAATCAAGTCGTACCTTAAGGTAAGAGTTAAAATAAGGATAGGGGTATGGTTTTTGGAAGAAGACTTCACTGTAAATAGAATGTACGGATCAACATTGGCCCCTTGTGGTTTCCCAATATTCCTCATATGAAGGGATTTTGTATTAGAGTATTCAAGGCAGTGGTCCCAAATAGATGACAAATACTTTCTAGGGGCAAAAAAGAATGGCCATGTCATGTGTCCCATTTTCAAGGGAGGATTTGCATTCACAAGCCCCAATGACATTATGAAGGTTGCTAAAATATCAAAGGCCATGAAATAGATGAAAAAATTTCCAATGGAAGAGATGCATTCATAAGCACCACAAGAAATAGGGAGCTTGCTAAACACTAGAGGCCATGAAGTACCCCCTAGACAAATCTTGGAAGTATGATTGTCTCTTTGTTCATTGTGCAGGAAGGGGAAATAAAGCCATGGACTGAAGGGATCATGAGAGTAGGCCCCTAGAAGAAAATTGGTTGGTAGAGGATCATGGTTAGAAGTGAAGGCCATTATGGCTGTAGAGCAAGAACTAGAGAAAGGTACCGGAAGGGCATTTCTTGTTCTTGAGACATGTAAATCGAAGGTACCCCACGACTATACGTTTTATAGACTAGATTGTAGAATCCTCATGCCTGTTGGTAACAAGTTTGTGGCCGTACTTGAAAACATAAGAGCAGAGGACAATTTTGAGAGGTGTAAAATGCATGCCTGTTGGGAAATGAAAATATATCTTAGATAAGCACACGTGCCTTATGGCACTATTTCCTAAGATGAAAAATTCTCCAAAATTATGATGAAGTTCATGAAGATGACGATAATCATTAAGAGATTTTTGAGGTTTAAAATGGGCGTTCTAAGAGATATAATACAATATTATGAGTTAGTCATTTTGTGAGGAAGGTAGATTTACAACATACTTTTGGCACTACAATCCATGTAACTATGATTAAATTAAATTGAAAAATTATCTAAAAGTAAAATTAATAAAAATTATTCTATTAATAAAAAGAAAATATGTATGTTTTAAAAAAAAAAACCATTATTCTGAAACACTTAATAACTTAATAGAAAATAAAAATATCAATGAATAACTTCTTAATTATATAATATATTAATATATTATTAATTGAAATTTAAACTACTTAATATCTTATACAATTAAAATCACATATGTGATCAAAATACTATATAAAAATCAAATACTTAATATATTATGTATTTAATCACATAATATATTGTATTATATAATATGGTAATACGTAATATATTATACCATGGATTAGTCTTTGCTTTTATCACATGGAACTTGGGTTCATAAGATAGGAAGGAGGTGATATAACATATATTATATGGCATTTGGGTTAGTTCACGTGGTAAAATATAAGGTATATATAATATATAGTCTAAGCATTATGAAGGAAGGGGATGATATAATATAAGAGTAATATGTAATACAATATATCATGCAATACATAATACACAATACAAGATTAATACATGAATACGAACCACGCCCACATTTATTTTTGAATTTTGAATATAAAAGGAGAAATATATGAATTGACATTAGTATTTTATTTTATATATATTAAAAAAAAATACTTTAGTAATTTACTTTTTATTATATTTATATTATATTCAAAAGTAATTTATGAATATTTTTTTCATTAAGTATTTTACTTAAAACATTACCATAGTTAATTATGAATTTTCATCTATCATTTATAATGCGACAAATACACATTTTTAATTTAGACAATGCTAACTTAATCATACATGATAATGTCATCCTCTAAAACGTGATTGGTTCTTTTAAAGTTGATTTTGATAGTACATTATTTATTTATTTATTCGTTTTGAAGTCCATTTTAGACCTCAAAATTTCCCTAATGGAGGTGGTGATAATAACTATATTTCCCCATATTGGGGAGATGAGCAAGTAAATAAAATCCTTATGGCCCAAGCACCCTTTCAAGGGAAAACTCTAAAAGAAGCCTCACATATACAAAGTGTTTCACAATGACCAAAGCCATAGGATTCAAAGATACAAGAGGACTACAAAAACATGAATATGATGTTGGAAAGTTAGTTGTCATTGATGTCAACTCTAGATGAAATCTAGAAGCATTGATGTCAAACTTAGTCAACCCTAGAAGAAGCCCTAGAAATATGGCTATGTGGTTGAGAAGCCCAAGAGGTGTGGTAAAAAATCCTGAAGTTGTTTGAGGAATAAGGATATGAAGGAAAATGTAAATGCAGGTAACACACTCATAGATAAATAGTTCTCATCATGTTGTTTCCAACCATAGGTGGCATGTCACATGGTTCCTCACGGTTGAGGACATATGCCCTCTTGAAGATGGAAGCTCCGAAGTATGCTTAAGAAGCCCTAAACAATTGTAACAAGAAGTGACAAGTCATCCCCAAATTAATTAAAAGAAGAAAAGTTGTTGTAAGCAAAAAGCTACAAGTCGGCCCCATTGCAATAAATATTGAGGATGTTGTTGGTAAAGTCGGCCTCAGTGGAATAATCATTAAAAATTAAATTGAATTTTATTTGGGTCAAGTTGGCCCTAAAAAGAGGGTGCCATATCTAGTATAAATAAGGCACCTATGAGTTCATTTGTTACATCAACTCAAGTGATTTTTATTTGAGGTAACCAAGGAGATATGCGGTGAATTTCAGAGGGAATATGAAGTGAATAAGAGAAAAATTCCAAGGGAGGATGAAGTCTTGTGATGATGTGTTTTAAGATATATTATTTAAAAGTCATCTTACCATTTTCGCTATAATTTTTTTTTTAGAATGATTTAGATAATAAAAATTGGAGGTTGTTGAGAAGACATGTCAAGGTAACTATGGTAAACATTTCAGCTTCTGGGTCATTGTACTTTTGGAGATACACTCTATGGAAGATAGAGTTTTTGACTAGTCGTGAAACTAGTCTCAAACATGTGTTCCAAGTAAAACCGTCATAACTTCTTCATAGAGGATCCAAATTCTATGAGACCAATTGCAGTGGAAAGAGAACAATCTGTAGTATCTTGTATACGAGTTTTAGAATCAGATATCAAATATTGAGAATGTGGCATGTTGTACAAGTTTGCTCTCCAGAATAGGATAAAATTCAGGAAGGATTTTCATTTTCAGTATAACTTCAGTTTTGAGAAGTTTCAGACCTTGAAATTTTGAGGAGATGGAAGAAAGATCTTAGAGTATCCATGGTTAAAATTTTAGATCTTTATTCATTACAAGTACGGAGTTATGATTGTTGAAAGTTAGGGTTTGTGACTAATCCAAAACTAGTCCCGTGAGACTGAGGTAAAGTTTGATGAAGATGCTATTCTCTTGTTGCTGAAGTTGAGGAAGAGCTACAAGTATGTAATCTTGTGTATCAGATCTTCTACAAGATCAGAGGTATGTTTTACATGTGTTATTGAGGGTTATGTTTATGGTACATGCTTGAGGCGTGTCTTGGTGGTGATGGTGCATGATATAGTACATCTTGGTGATGATATGATACCTTGTTAGAAGTACATTTTGGCTATCTTGGTATCTGGTTTGGTATATGTCATGGTGATGTTATCACATGCTTGAGGCACTTCTTGATGAGGTTATGGCACATGTTTGATGTACATGCATTAGTGATGTTGGTACATGATTGAGGCATATATTTGGTATATGGTGGCATATGTATGGGGAATATTCTTTGGTGCATGGTTGAGGCACATCATTGATGATATGGTACAATTTTAGTAAATAGTTGATGCTTTGGTACATGGTTTTGGTATATGATTTAGGTTGTGGAACATGGTATGGTACATGTTCTGGTACATGGTTGATATACATGGTATGGTGATGGTTTTGGTATCCATGTAAGCGGATCTAGTTATAGTTGGTTGATGACAGTGACAATGACAGTGGCAATGGTCGTGATACTGACAAGTTGATGTGATAGTGATAGTGACAGGTTGGATGACAGATTGATTATAGGTTGATGAGACAGTGGAAGTGATAGTATCAGTGGTAGTGACAAGTTAAGTCTACACTTATATTCAGGGCGACAAGACGAGACAAGGAAAGTGGGTTGTAGTCTCCTTCTGGTTGGTGCCAGAGAACATTGAGAGTTGCAGATTCTTTCAGATTGGAGCCTGTAAATTAGGGGGTCATAGCCTCCTTCTGGTTAGATCCATAGAACTCAGGGATTTGGAGCTTTCTTAAGGTTGGAGCCTCATTCCAGTTGTAGCTGGTAAATCAGGGAGTTGTAGCTTCTTTCAGGTTGGAGCTTGTAAACATGGGGTTGGAGCCTTCTTCTAGTTAGTGTTGGATAATTTGGAAGTTGGTGCTTCCTATGAATGTAATCTTTGATATATAAGAGAAAATTCTGTGGTTTTCTCCCATTTGGGTTTCCACATAAATTCTGGTGTACTGTGCATGTGGTTATTTGATGTGATGATATTGCTTATGGTTATATGCTCATGATATATTGATTTCAATTATAAATGATATACTGCTGATAAAGTTGAAGTTTATATCATATTGATTCACCCCCCCCCTCAATATTCCAACATATGACCCCTTTGAATTGCCCAAAGTGAAGAAAAGTCCTAGCTTCGAGATCCAATGAAGACACCTTTGTAACACCTCATTTTCCCCCATAACTGTAATTATGCTAAGACTTCATGAAATGTGATTATGAACCTTGTAATTATGTTTTTTGATTAATGAAAAATACCAGATAAGATGACTGAGAGGAAAAATCCTTGAGTACTAGCCATGATATCACAGGTGGGATTGGTTAAATGAAGTGGTGAGGTGGATCAGTGAGGGGTAGTGGAGAAGCTTCAATGAAGAAAATAGGAAGCTTTTTCAACACTCTAGCCTACATCTACAAATTGAATGCGTCACTTACCAATGTGCCTGAATTGTCCAAGAGCCACGTGATCAGTTATGGAAGAGTAGGATTGGTTGTTGAAGTAGTTATGATAGCTGACAAATCTGATTTCTTCAAGAGGAAAGGGTCAACCGAAAACCTGAAAAAAGGACACCCTTGGATTTCCCCTTCGAATTTAGATCCCTGACTGGAGGTTGTGTCTAAAAACAACCACGAGAATCCCAGGGAATTGGTGGAAGAAGAGGCAAAATGTGGAAAAACACCACGAGACACACACACAGACACATAGAGAGGAAAAAGCAACTAGAGAGAGCAAGGAGAAATGCACCCAGGGAATTACAGAGGCCGAAAGAGCTATGAATGAGTTCTCATAGGAACCTAAAAAAAAAAACAATGAGTTGTAGACTCACGGTTGGAGGAAGCAGTGAGGCGGAGACTCTCACATGTTTCTTTGAGTAACAGAGAAATCAAGAAGTTGTTTTTGAAGAAAATCGAAATCTTTCCCAAAAGATTAATGGTCACCCTAGAATAAAGAAGACCCAAATATAGACTGGAGCAGTGGAGGACCGCGACTTGGTGCTTACTGGAAATAAATCAACATTGGTAAGGGGAGGTCGTCGAGGGACTATATATCAGAGAAGGGACTCCCTTGTGCAGAGGAAATCCAGTTGGGAAGGTGCCCGATAAACCAGTGGAGGTTCTGCGCTCAGTGGGAAGAGGACACCTTCTTCTATTGTTAGTGGAGTGAAGGAGAGTAACCTTCCTAGAGAATTCAATTTTGACACTCAGCTGAATCAATCCCCTTGTGATATCATGGCTTGGAATGGGGGTGACATGTTGTAGGAAGATACTCTGCAACACAACCTGAGGTTGCGAGCAAATGTTTCCTCTCTCAGTCAGTTAGCTAGTTTGATACATTAACTAAACTTCACCATTTAAACCATAAAACAACATGTTTACATTATTAAACATACATTAAACATGGAAATAATGGTTAATTTCCTAAGTAAAATGGATTGTTCTTGTTTGCTTCCACTGTTAACTAGATAGATCTATGTAACCAAGTAGATAGTGTAAGGAAGGATGTATCCCTGTGATTTCTGCAAGTTTTGAGTGTAAAGCTTGCAATATATGAATAAAATATTCACCCAAAGTTTGTAGGAGTTCCCTCAAGCCCGAAGAGAGTTTATGAGTGGTTACGAAAATTTAAGCCTTGCGAAACTACTTGTTTTAAATGGAAAGCTTGCATGATATGCAAATCCTCAACCAATTTTTGAGGTAGAAGTGCCTTAGCCAGTTCTTGAGGGAAGGAGAAAAGCCAAGGGCCTGGTGAAATATTAGAATTGACCTAGGGGAAATTCTTAATTGGTTGAGTCTTGAATTGAATTGTTAATCAGAGGAAATCCTGTGTTTGAGTTAGAGGAAATTGTAGTTGTTGATTCGACATAGCGAGTAGATATCGACCATTGGTTGGAAGGCGTGGTCGAAGGAATGACCCAACACGCAATTGGAATGGGACTTCGAGGGGGAAGTCTCCAAGATAACGAGTGTTGTTGATCGGTTGAATAAAAAGACGATGAATTTTTAGACCGTTGATGCCATGCATAAGTCTATTAGAAGGTTGATGGTCAGGAACCAAGACATTGGTTATTGGCGAAGTCTGACGACGAGATAGTATGACGATAAGATGGTTCAAAGACGTTGATTTGTTGGAATAAGTTTTGGACGATTGTAGCAATTGGATCTTGTGTGATCCATCCCGAGGGTGAAGGTCTAGAGCTCTTAACTTCCATGTAGTTAGGACCCTCCGAGCAGATCTCAATTTTGGGGTGAGGTATTGTGAGGGTTGTTGGATTTGCTGGAGGATGTCTTCGGTGGATGTGTTCGGATTGAGCTGGTCGGAGTGACCCTCAATGCCATAAGTGTATGTGCTTTGACAAGGAATATTTCCAAGAGTGAACAAGAACCCTATATGAAAGGGTGGATGTGATGTGATCTCAATGATAGGAGTGTCATGGGACCCACCTATTCATTCATTGAGAAGTGGAAAATATGGGAGATAATCGTCGGGTGAATTGAAGGATTGATGAGAGTAGAGTTGTTGATTCCTGAGTCTATGAGCCATTGCATTTGTTAGAATTATTTATTGGAATAAGACCGTTAGAATGAAATTTTTGAGTCTGTAAGCTGCTACTCCAATGGGAAGGATTTTGAGTCACTCTTGATCATTGATCTGAGGGCGAGGAGTGATTCTAATTGTCTGATTGAGGGTGTGCATATCCCTTGTCATTTCAATGATATCAGTAGAGTGGGGATTCGTGTTGGTAGCTTTGGGGATTGAATACATAGAATTTAATACAATAAAATTTGTGATGAGAGAAGTTCTCATTAAAACATTGAGGAACCGAAACCAGGGAGAGAAATCCCAAGTAATTACCTGAGAGAAAGAGGAAAAATGAACATCTAACCAACCTAAGAGAGAATTACAAGGTTGGGTGTGTTACAGAGTGGTATCAGATCCGAGTTCAAACTATAGGCTTGAATGGGTCACCAAGACCGCTTGACTGTTTGAAAAGTACCTTTTTATTTTACCGGAATGTATATTTAAAATGATTGGCGATGTAATAAATATTAATGGTTTGTTGTTTCAGCACATAGGACATCCTAAAAAGGAAGGTAGAGGTGAATGGTGTAGCGTAACATGGAAGACATATTAGACTTCAAATATGCAGAATCTAATGGTCGGAGGACCAACGAAACCCCTCTAGATATGGTGGCTACTGTCAGAAGTATGAAAGAAGACAATGAGAGGCTCATGAGAGCTCATGGTGAGCAGACTAAGCTGAAATTAGTGCTACTGTATAGCTTGTTAGAGATTCAAAAGCACTTGCAGCAAGGCCCAACCACTAACAATGCATAATTGCAACAATCAGAGAGGTTGAAAACCCCTTCGGATTCCCAAAGGCGTGGATTAATCCATAGCAATGTGGGAAGGAGTTGTTCTAAGAAGAGACATCATGATGTAAGGAAGGGCCGACCTGGTGGAAGCATTTCCATAGAATCCTCCAGTAGGAAGTCTACTTCTGAGGAGCTATCCAATGGTGACACTAGGTCAAGTGTTCCCGGGAAGAAGAAAAAGATAACTTCACAGAGTTCTCTGACTTGAGAATTCAAAAAGGCTAAGCCACCTACCTTTGATGGAGAAATCAAGAAGGGGGAAGAATCTAAGGTTTGGCCGTTGGGGCTGAAGAAGTATTTTTTGGTTCATAACTACTCTGAAAACACTAGGGAATGGATTTCCATTTTTAATTTGAATAGAGGAGATTCCATTTGGTGGGAAGATCTCAAGGAAGTCAAAGGACTAAAAGAAAGAGAACTGACCTGGAAGAAATTTGAGAAGTACTTCAGAAAATCATACGTATCAGAGAAGTAATTTAATGATAAAATCAAGGAATTCCATGAGAATAAATTGGGACAACTGACCATAGACGCTTATGCCGATAGATTCTTAGAACTATTGAGGTATGTTCCTTACCTCAAGGATGAAAAAACAAGGATACAAAGTTTCCTTAGTGTATTGCGACAATCTTATTAGGATTGACTTGAATTCGATAAGGCACATACATTGGAAGACACTATTAGGCAGGCCAAGTGTTGTTATGATCAGTCTAAGCATAAACAAGAGCCTTCTAAGGATAGGAAGATAAAGGATAAGAGTGGATTCGAGAAGAAGAGATTCAATACATCCCATATAAGAATCCTAAGAAAGGAGCTTAGTTTGGTCAACCAAGCAGGTGTGTGCATCAATATAACTTTCCATCTCAAAGTGGAAACAAGCCAACAAAGCAGACAAGATAAAAAACAGAGGAACCAAGGAAAGGACCTTTGCAATGTTGAGGTTGTGGAGAACCACATATGTTGAGAGATTTTCCTTAGAGGAAGCACGATAATAAGAAGGTTTACCATGTGAAGGAAGGAACTACGATCAATGATGTGGCTCAAAGTGTGCCCATAATATATGCATCTGTTGAGAATCGACAAGCAGACCACCAAGCCTCTATGCTAGAGCTAAAATGTATAATTTCTAAGAAACTCATTTCTATTTTAATTGTCCCTGGATCTAAACTTAGTTATATTTCACCTCAAGTCATTGAATCATGTTCCATATAGAGAAAGAAATATTCAAAGGAATGGTTAGTTCAATTATCCATAGGGACAAAGAGGAGAGTGGAAAATATGATAAAATATTTCCCATTTACAATGAGTGGAATGCATACTCAAGTAGCCTTGAATATACTACCTTTAGGATGATATGATGTGTTGTTAGGCATGGATTGGTTAGTCACTCACAAATAAAAAATGAATTGTTATGAGAATAATTTAGAATGTGAAGATGAAGAAGGTAATGCAAGAGTTTTGTAAGGCATTCATAAGCCATTTTTCATCCAGAAAAATATCATCATTGCAACTTAAGAAATTTAGTAGAAAGGGATGCCCCTTATATGTAATACACATGCTTTACTAAACATAATGCAAGGGATTGAAGGCTAAAGACTACCTAGTATTGTGGGAGTTCAAGGAGAGTGGCAAATATGATAAAATATTTCCCATTTACAATGAGTGGAATGCATACTCAAGTAGCCTTGAATATACTACCTTTAGGATGATATGATGTGTTGTTAGGCATGGATTGGTTAGTCACTCACAAATAAAAAATGAATTGTTATGAGAAGAATTTAGAATGTGAAGATGAAGAAGGTAATGCAAGAGTTTTGTAAGGCATTCATAAGCCATTTTTCATCCAGAAAAATATTATCATTGCAACTTAAGAAATTTAGTAGAAAGGGATTCCCCTTATATGTAATACACATGCTTTACTAAACATAATGCAAGGAATTGAAGGCTAAAGACTACCTAGTATTGTGGGAGTTCAAGGACGTGTTTCCAAAAGAGTTGCATGAACTACCTCCTAAGAGAGATTTTGATTTTTCAATATATCTTATGCCTGGAATAGTAGCAACATCAAAAGTACCCTACATGATGAGCACAATGGAATTGGTGGAGACGAAGGTACAATTGAAAGAGATGTTGGATAAATGTTACATTAGGCCGAGTGTGTCTTCATGGGAAGCACCAACTTTGTTTTTGAAGAAAAAGGATGGTATATTGCACTTGTGTATTGATTACATGAAGTTAAAAAAGATGACCATCAAGAATACATATCCATTTCCCAGGATCAACGACCTTTTCAATAAGCTCAGAGGAGATACAATTTTCTCTAAGATTGACTTGGGATATGGATATCATCAAGTTAGGATCAAGAATGAGGACATCAACAAGACAACCTTTAGAACCAGGTATGGGAACTATGATTTTGTGGTGGTACCATTTGGGCTTACCAATGCACCAACTACCTTCATATTCTTGATGAATTGTGTTCTCAACAAATATTTGGACAAGTTTTTCTAAGTGTTTGTGGATGACATTTTGGTGTATTCCAAGACTAGAGAAGAGCATGGAGATGATCTCAGGATGGTGTTGCAATTGTTGAGAGATCACCAACTGTAAGCTAAGTTCAACAAGTGTGACTTCTTCCAAAAGGAAATTCAGTATTTAGGCCACACCATCTTAGTGGAAGGAGTGACAACAGATCATGATAAGATCAAGGGAATCATGGATTGACTCACCCCTTAGAATGTAACAGAGATAAGATCATTCATGGGATTAAATAGGTATTATATAAGGTTTATAAATGGATTTTCCAATATTGGTCATCCTATTACTTCATTATAGAGAAAAGAGAATAAATTTTTATGGTCAATAGAGTGTGAAGCCAACTTTCAACAACTGAAGCATCTTTTGACCAATGCCTCTGTTTTGAATATTGTTGACCCTGAAAAGGATTTGTTGTTTTTTACTGATGCGTGTAAAGAAGAACTTGGTGGAGTTCTCATGCAGGAAGGACAAGTGATTTGTTATGAATCATGAACGATATATGAGCTTGAGAAAAGGTATGTCAACCATGAATTGGAGCTAGCAACAATAGTGCACATGTTGAAGATGTGGAGACATTACTTACTCTGAAGAAGATTTATCTTAATGAGAAACCATTGTGGTTTGAAGTATTTTTTTGACTAGCCAAGGTTGGACACTAGATAGGCCAGATGGATGGAGTTGATTAGTGAGTTTGATTTTGAGATCAAACACATAAAAGGTAAGGAAAATAGAGTGGCAGATGCACTTAGTTGGAGTTATTCCTACTGGTTTTCCAAGGACAACTAGGCAACATGATGCAATCATGGTAGTGGTGTATATAAAAAGATGAGAAAGGAAGCTCACCTTATTCCTATCAAATCTACTCTCAAAGCCATAGAAATTGCTAACATTTTCATGAAGGATTTTTTCAGATTGCATGGTTTACCCAATACCCTAATCTGAGACAGAGATGCTAAGTTCACTTCAAGGTTTTGGAAAAGCTTGTTTGCAGGCTTGGGAACAAAGTCAGTGTTTAGCATGCCCTACCATCCTTAGAAAAATGGTTAGATTGAAAGGGTAAATAGAGTGATAGAGTTGAGGATGCATGTTATGCATCAACCCAAGGAGTGGGGGGAATATGTACCCTTGGTAGAGTTTTCCTATAATAATGGTTATCAAGAATCATGGAAGATGAGCTCATTTTAGGTTCTATATGGCAGGAAGTGCATAGTTTCAATTAGTTGGGACAATATAGTGTACACGATTACACTTGGAAAATAATTGTTGAAGGAAATGGAACAAGCTATGATCGAGATTAGGAAGAACTTGAAAATAGCCCAAGATAGATAAAATATTTACACAAACAACAAGAGAACTCATAAATATTTCAAGGTGGGAGATCATGTGTATCTCAAGGTGAAACCCAAGAGGACTTCCCTAAGGATGGAGACACGTGCTAAGTAGGCACCCCACTATTGTGAATTGTTTGAAGTCTCTGAAAGAGTGGGATCAATAGTGTATATACTTGCTTTCTGACCTACTATTAGAGTTCACAATGTGTTCCATGCGTATTTATTAAAGAAAAATGTTCATGATTCTAATCACGTTATTGATTGGAATGTGATACATATGGAAATTGGGGGAGAATTTCATCCCAAATCTCAATGCATCGTGGAAAAGAGAGAAACAATGCTCTGGAACTAAGCCATCGTGCAGGTCAAGGTGTAATGGAAGAACTTTGGAGTAGATGAGGCTACTTGGGAGCTGGAGGATGCCATGAGAATGACACACCCATTTTTGTTTTCTGTATATATATATATATATATATATATATATATATATATATATATATATATATATATATATATATATATATATATATATATATATATATATATATATGGTGTCTTAAACATTAAGGATGGTGTTTATTTAAGGGGGAGGGAAATGTAACACCTTGTTTTTCTCCCATAGCTGTAATTATGATAAGACTTCATGAAATGTGATTATGAAACATGTAATTATGTTTGTTGATTAATGAAAAATACCAGATAAGTTGCCTGAGAGGGAAAATCCTTGAGTACTAACCATTATATCACAAGTGGGATTGGTGAAATGAAGTGGTGAGATGGAACTTTGAGGGGGAGTGAAGAAGCTTCAATGAAGAAAATAGGAAGTTTTCTCAACACTGCATTCTTCACCTAGAAATTGAATGTGTCACTTTCCAACGTGCCTAGATCGTCCAAGAGCCATGCAATCAATTATGGAAGATCAAGATTGGTGGTTGAAGTAGTTATAACTACTAATAGATCTGATTTCTTGAAGAGGCAAGGGTCAACTAAAAAACTCACAGAAGGACGCCCTTGGATTGCCCCTTCGAATTCAGATCCCTGACTGGAGTTCGTGTCTAACAACAACCATGGGAATCCCAAGGAGTTGGTGGAAAAATAAGCCAAAGGTTCAAAAAAACCACGGGATGCACACGTTGACATAGAGAGAGGAAAGAGAATCCGGAGAGAATAAGGAGAAACGTGCCTAGGGAATTACAGAAGCTGGAGGAGCCGTGAACAGGTTCTCATAGGAACCTCAAAAAAAAAACACAATGAGTTGCATATTGACGGTTGGAAGAAGTGGTGAGGAGACTCATGTGCGTTTTTCGAAGTAACAAAGAAATTGGAAAGTTGTTTTTCAAGAAAATAAAAATCTTTCCCAAAAGAGTAATGGTCACCCTAGAATAAAGAAGACCCAAATATAGATTGGAGTAGTGGAGGAATGTGACTTTGTTCTTACTGGAAAGAAATTGACACTGGTAAGGGGAGGTTACCGAGGGACTGTATATCAGAGAAGGGAATCCCTTGTGCAAAGGAAATCTTGTTGGAAAGGTTTCTGATAAACCTGTGGAGGTCCTGAGCTCAGTGGGAAGAGTGCAACTTCTTTTGTTGTTAGTGGAGTGAAGGAGAGTAACCTTCTTGGAGAATTCAATTTTGACAGTTAGATGAATCAATCCCCTTGTGATATCATGGATTGGTATGGGGGTGGAATGTTGTAGGAAGGCACTCTGCAACATAGCCTAAATTTGGGAGGAAAGGTTTCCTCTCTCAGTTAGTTGGCTGGTTTGATACATTAACTGAACAAATAAGTGTTTTAAATTAACATGTTTAATGTATGTTTAGTAATGTTAACATGTTGTTTTATGGTTTAAATGGTGAAAGAGAATTTATGGAAAGAATGGTTAAATTCTTGAGTAAAATGGATTATGCTTGTTTGCTTCCACTGTTAGCCAGATAGATCTGTGTAACCAAGTATATAGTGCAAGGAAGGATGTATCCATGTGAATTCTGCATGTTTTGAGTGTAAATCTTTCAATATATGAATAAAATATCCACCTAGAGTTGGTAGGAGTGCCTTGAAGCCTGAATAGAGTTTCTGAGTGGTTAGGGAATTTTAAGCCCTGCAAAACCACTTGTTTTAAATGTAAATCTTACATGATATGCAAATCCTCAACCAATTTTTGAGGCAGAAGTGCCTTAGCTAGTTTTTGAGCGAAGGAGAGAGGCCAAGGGCGTGGTGAAATGTTATAATTGACCTAGGAGAAATCCTCAATTGGTTGAGTCCTGAATCAAACTGTTAATAAAAGGAAATCCTATGTTTGAGTTGGAGGAAATCACATTCTTTGATTCAACATAGAGAGTAGTGTTAAGTTTCTTGCTTAAGCTGTTATTATTAATCCCAGGTTCAATAGTAATTATTACAGTTATAAAAACAACATAATAAGGATCTTACTGAAAGAAACAAGATCGCAAAGTACAAAATCATTTATCTTGGGAAACCCTCAAGGGGAAGAAAAGCCAACAAAACTTCTTTAATATAGATTCAATAACCAGGCACAGTACCAGAATAACTCTCTCTCTACGAGAGACAAAGTACCATGATGCTAGACCATAAAATAATCAAAGAACCATAGGGTAAAACCCTAAGCAAACTTCCTCCTTATCCTCCTTCTCTTCTTCACCTTGTACAAGACTTGAAACCCTGAAAAACTACGCAATACCCAAAAAACCAGAGAAGGTGTGCAAAACTGGATGCTTGAATGAGATGTTGGGGTGTTGTATTTATACTGGTCATTTCAATTTTTACTGGGGCCAACTTGTAATTTTATTTGGGGCCAAATTGTCAATATACTATATATATTTTATCTTTTTCTTTATCCACAAAAGGGGATACGAATATTCTTTGCAGTTACACAATATTTCAACACTCCCTCTTAACAAGAAGATATTCTTTATCTTTTGACAGATCACTGGATGTCATAATCAACTGAACATTATCAATTGGATAATCATCATCAACTGGATAATCATCATCAACTGGACAACATCATCAACTGGATAACATCATCAACTGGGAAACATCATCAACTGGGTAACAACATCAACTGGATAACAGGAGGCATCAATATAATC
Source organism: Picea engelmannii (assembly GCA_009831015.1). NCBI lineage: Eukaryota > Viridiplantae > Streptophyta > Pinopsida > Pinales > Pinaceae > Picea > Picea engelmannii. Next base: position 378,114 of record ML784127.1, on the reverse strand, counting down.
CACTTAGTCATTTGGAATCACGATCACTGACTGGTTCTCAATGAATCCATATTAAAGAAGTTTTGTTCTCTTTATATTCACACATAAGATACTCTTTCTTTCTTTCATATTCATGCAGAAGATACTCTTATCTTCACACAAAAGATATCTTATCTTCACACAAAAGATGTCTTATCTTCACACAAAAGATATTCTATGAGTTTTTCCATTCCTTTTATGTTCACCTTCTCTTGTAGTCATCTATCTCACCCATCCACCGGGGAGGAATACTACCATATCTTCACTCCTATTCATCCCACATGAAATAGATAAGCTAAGATGCTAGCCTGGGAAAGACTAGACTCCCTTTCCATGAACGCAGGATCACGACACAAACCTCAAGATCCAACTAACCATTCCACATGGTCAAGGTTTGTGTTCCAGGATACTCAATCCTTGACCAGAGGATAGTATCTGCCCACTACCCCTTGGATAAACATACACACTCCTCTATACGAGGGTGGTCACACCCCTCTCTACAAGGGTATTCTAGCATGTACCTAGAGTATCCAAAACTCAACACTTGGATAGAGGCCAACCTTTGAAAATTTCTCATTCCCCTTCTCTACGAAGGTATCTTCTTTCTCTATGAAGGTCTCTTTCTTCTCTACAAAGGTCTCGTCTCTTTCTCCTTCTCTACGAAGGTCTAGCTATGGGATCTGAAAAATATCTCTCTTGGTCCAAAATCTTTCCATGGTATAATACCATGCTACCCATCTGCTGGGCACCATCCATCTACTTGATAACTTTCATTTTGATCAAAATATCTCATTAATCATCCACTGAGTAAACTATTCCATGGACCACTGCTTTCCTAAATGCACCAAATCACGATCCTCCATTTCGAACTCAGAGACATAGCTCCCTCTTGCACCAAACTAAAAACTTCTTTAACTATGTAACATCTGATAATCATCATCCTTGAAGTTCTCTTCTACAATATCCTGGGTGCCTTCTTAAGTTCGAACATTTCTTTCTTTCTGACTTTATACTGGATCAACCTTCTCCCTCTGCATCTATAAGAACAATACTGGAGCAACCTGCAGTTACCTGCATCTCATCAACTATATTTGAGTATCCATCTTTCTCTTCATCTTGAACATTTCTGTTATGCATCTTTAGGAGACTCCTGCTCCTATATAAATATTGGATACTGTCTAGTTGTTACTGACTATCACCATATTATAAGTCCTTCTCATGCTGTCTAACTTTTGCAAGTCAAGGCATAAGTTATTTCTTCCGAGACCTGTAAACTTACTTGCAATATGCTTTCTGAGATATGCCACTTAGCCAATCAGCTAGTAATAATAAGAAATAATCAAATAAAACTATATCATGATTTCTATCAGAGTAATACACATCTTTTCTTGATCAAAACTTGTTCAACCATGTACGCATCTGAAACCCTAATCATGAAGAAGACTTTTGAACTCTTTTTCACTCTAGCTATGAAATTACCAAAATTTCCCTTACTATCATAGCTAAACACATTCCTTTGTCACTCTCATGAGTGATCATACCTGAAATAAATATTTTATCACTTTATTTATCCTCTTCTTTGATACTTCCTTCATAAATCTGCATAGACACTGAATTAAAGCGAGGTTAATTAAAATTCTCACAAAAATCTAACGTGTAATGATAAAGTATTAAAGTAAACAAGATACTAAAAATAAACATGAATACTTATCTTTTGTTTTTTTGTGGGGAGGCTCCACAGACTCCACCATTTTCTATCTTTCTTTAGATAAACTATCTTCAACTTAAAGTACATAATCCTCAATTTCTACTAAATATTTCTTTGAGGGAGGAGGTTCCTCTTCCTCTGCCACATGTGCTTGATGCTTTCTTTTCCATTTTCCTTGAGGACATTCATACGAAAAGTGTCCCAACTTTTGATAGTTGTAGCACCTAATTTTGAAACATCTTTCTTCTTATCTGGAACTCTAACATAGTTATATTCTTTATTGTTCTTCCTGAAGGAACTTCTTCTGTCAACAATTAATCTCTTCTATTTGTCCGCAAGTCTAGATTCTTCGTGCGCGCAATCCACCCATAACTTATCAAACTTGGGTAACTTGCTTCTTGTACACACTCGTACAAAAGGAATCCAAAATGTTGGAAACCCATTTAGGGTTGTGGTTACAAGCTCTTTGTCACTAATTTAATCTCCAATAGTTGCAAGCTGATCTCTAATCTGAGAAACTCTCATAAGATAGGATGAGACAGATTCTGAGTCTTCCATCTTCATATTACGAAGTTGATTTCTTAATGCAAGATTCCAGCTAATGTCTTTGATTTCATATAACCTGCTGAGTGCTTCATACATTTTCCTTGCTGTCTGTAGTTCATATATATGAGGGATCAAGTGATCCTTTACTGAATCTGACACGATTCTCTTTGCTTTCTTTTCATTCTTCTTATGCTTGGTCTTTTTCTCTTCTTCCTCTGGTTCTGGTACACCCATTGTAACATGTTCTAGGAGATCATTCTCATCTAGAATCATCTGCAACCTATGCTTCCAAGATCTAAAGTTTCCAGATCCTTCCAGGCTGTCTTCTACCCTCATACCGATAGCCATTCTTTCTTATAGTAGAAGCCCTAGCTGTTTGAGCTATACAAATAATAGAAAAATCAAATTTCTTGGATTTGAAAATTGAACTCACAAAAAGATGCGTTGGACTGAGGCGAGTATGCTGGTATAGTCAGTTTATGAAATTTCCAATTTATGACCATTGAAATTGGACCTGCGAAATTTTGGACTGCAACTTTCTGGTTTTCTGGTATCAAGTCAAACTAGGGTTTGATTTCCTGGGAGTTCTTCCCACTGAAAATATTCGATTCTTGTGCCAAAATATGTGCCTAGGAAGGATGCAATTCCCAATGTGGCTTGCAGCTAAAAATTCCAAATATTCAAGAAACCCTAATTTTTGAATCTCGACAAAACTGAAGACTGAATCTGTGACAATGCTCTTTCAGGCATACTCTGATACCATATTAAGTTTATTGATTAATTTATTATTATTAATCTCGGGTTCAATAGTAATTATTACAGTTATAACAACATCATAATAAGGATCTTACTGAAAGAAACAAGATCACAGAGTACATAAGCATTTATCCTAGGAAACCCTCAAGGGGAAGCAAACCCAACAAAACTTCTTTAATATAGATTTAATAACCAAGTACAGTACCAGAATAACTCTCTCTCTATGAGAGACAAAGTACCATGATGATAGACCAGAAAATAATCAAAGAACCATAGGGTAAAACCCTTAGAAAACTTCCTCCTTATCCTCCTTCTCTTCTTCACCTTGCACAAGACTTGAAACCCTGAAAAATTGCGCAATACCTAGAAAACCAGAGAAGGTGCACAAAACTAGATGATGGAATGAGGTGTTGGGGTGCTATATTTATATAGGTTATTTCACTTTTTACTAGGGTTGACCTGTACTTTTATTTGGGGCCGACTTGTCAATATAATATATATATTTTATCTTTTACTTTATCCACAAAAGGGGATAAGAATATTCTTTACAGTTACATAGTATTTCAACAAGTAGATCCTGATCATTGTTCAAAAGGCATGGTTGATGAAATGAACCAACACATAATTGCAATGGGACTCTAAGGGGGAATTTTATGAGCTAACGAGGTCCGTTGATTGGTTGAAGAACAGGACGATGAATTTTGGACCGTTGATGCTATGCATAATTCTATCAGAAGATTGATGGTTAGGAACCGAGACATTGGTTATTGGGGAAGTACGACAAGGAGATAGTCCGACGATGAGATGGTTTGAAGATGTCGATTTTTTGGAAGAAGTTTCTGTTAGAATAATTTTGATGTGCTCGTTTAACCATAAACAATGTTACACCATTGCCACCCAACCATATGAATAAAGCCACCCCCGAGCACCTTAATCTTTGACATAAAGGATGAATCTAGGAAGCCACACCATAACCAACAAATAACAAAGACAATGAACCTTCTCCATGGGTAGCGCACAAGATAAAGTACCAGAAAGACTGAACAAAATAAAACCGTGCAACTGCAGGTGCTCCTCCTCCTCCTACAAACTTGCAAACTATTTTTGGGTGATTGAGAGTGAGTGAGTGAGTGAACGAATAAGCCAAGACATCCTCTATTTATAGTGATTTTGTCACCTGTCTGGTCTGACTTGTCTTCCTAGAGGATAATATTTTATATTCTTCTGAGCCAACATGTCTTCTAGGGATTTCACACATCTGTTTAGGGTTTCTCTTGATTCTGGAATATTCTATTCTAGTCAAATGTTACATATGGAGGTTAATACCTCCCACAAACACCATAATATCAACACTCCCTCTTAGATCGGGAGGTATTAATGGTCTCAAACACATCCATCCATCTTCACATGGTATGGTAAAGACTCACATAGTCTTGTAGAACATTCTACATGTAGCATCATCATGCCACACATGGATACACCCATGTGGACCTGTCAATATCATCTAGGATCCACAACCTGATAGAGAACACTATAGCTACACCTCGTAGTGTGTGTCACCATCATCTTCATGGGATACCCCCGCATGACGTGGTCACCCATGTCATGAGTATCATCATTACTATCAACATCATCTGGTAGCAATCTAGCATCAAAACATATCATCACAATATCCATGAGCCTCATTTATCTATATTGATGATCCATCTACACCACCATGTGTCTAGCACCTCAGGTCATTCTTGTCCCATGAAAATAATCATGACCTCATCGGAGCGACATTCACCTTATAGTTGATCCTCTCATAGGATTACTCCCTGAATGCATTTATCTCGATGCTATGAGACACGTGTGTCTAGCACCTCGGGCCGTTCTTGTCCCATGACAAGAATTATGACCACATTGGAGCCACAAACACCTCATGGTGATCCTCTCATAGGATCACTCTATGAATGTATTCATCTTGATGCTATCAGAAACATGGAATTTCACCTCAAGCACCTCAAGTCTTCAGTGCAACGAAGACTACATTGAGGTACATCTACTCTGGATATAGATGTTACCTATCTCCCCTCGTCTACAGCCCAGTTCCTATGGATATAGAGTTGGCCCAATGCTTATCGAGGCTACTCACCTACTCGTGAGTTAATTACTCACCTACTCATGAGAGTTTCAAGGCCCGATGCAATTCACACATAGGAGATCTAATAACATCTCGAATCTTTAGTCCATCGAAGATTAGATCTTGGCCTATTCCCACATCATCAAGTCCGTCTGATCAATATTGGAATATCAGAACAATGCTGCAATCATTAATACTCCCCTAGTGAAACATTTTCACTCCTTCCAAGCTTGTACCAGACATAGGCTTAGTGAAAATGTCAGCTATCTACTCATCTGTGGATAAGTGATGGAGCCTCACTGCTCCTTCCTGCACCATGTCTTTGATGAAGTCGTGCAATATCCTTCGAAAATCCACCCTGATTGATATATTGCATCACTGTATATGATATATGATTGAGTGCTACATATATGTGCTTCCCTTCTTGTCTAGAAATCCTGCTCGATCCCAAGCTGAAGTAGCACCCCAAGTGATAGATCTGTCTTCTGCACTCACAATCCAAAAAGTGTATATCCCGACATCCATACTTCATCATCAAAGATCAATCATATCTATTGGTACCACAACATGGGTATCTGCATGCCAATAATATGGTCATGTCTCAACCATATACTGGCACAAGGTGATATCTACAAAGAAAATGTCTATCCCATCACACAACTTCCTCAGATGTGTCGTCATAGGTGTGTCCATGGACTTCCTGTCCATCGTGATAAACCTCTTCAATCTCCTTAATGAAGATCTCATCTGGTGCCAACCACACTTCCAATCCCAATATATCCGGTTAATATCCTTCATCTCAAACTCTAAAATCAACTCCCTCTATCTGAGAGAATCCTCAAACCACGTTTATGTTTGCTGCATGCCCCTTTTCATTCTACAAAGTGTCACAAAACTATGTTGGATTCTTCTTGATCGTTGACTACCTATGAGTCTGAATACCTCTCAGATTTATCTCTTATGACCTTCCCAAAACAAGAAACAAGAACAACAAAAATCTCCATGATATCCTCTATGGAAGATATCCTGGAGTCTACGTCAGTAACCAAGAACATCTCCTAAAGGAGATCAACTTCATCTCGTAAAAAATAAGCATTTACATAAGAACAATAATATCTCCTAGAGAGGATATCAACATGTGTATCTCTAGTATTAAAGGGTTAGTATAATGATCATAACTTCAATAGATCAAGATGCATCATAAGATCATAACAATGCCATAACAACTAGAGAAATATCAATTTTAAATAATCAAACTTGGAGTCTTCACTGCTTGTTCCTCTGAATGTACTGAATCCAAGATCATTGCTTGGAAAAGGTCTCTTGTACATTCCCTACAAAACAAACTCATGCTTTTGCTGGATGATATAACATGAAAATCAAATACAAGTGCATACCTTTGAAATTTGCAACATCGTTCAACTTGTCTTCTAATCTGAAACTAGACACCATCTTGACAAGAAGAGGTTAGAAACCGAATAAAAAAGGTTCAATGATTAGAACAAGCTAGAAACGATGAAATTTCAACTTTGACCACAAAATAAATTTTAACCAAAATTCAACCTTTAACTTTGACTTTGACTTTGACTTTGACCAATCAACCTTTGAATTTGACTAGTCAAACTTTGACTTTGACCCAAAAATGAAAACTTGACATTTTTGTTGGTTGAGGGCACTAGAGGGTGTGCTAGGCTAGGGCACACTAGAATACCCAAAATTTAGGTCCAACGCTTCACTTAAGGTGCCCAAAGACTTGGATTAGGGTTTGTTGTAGCTGCAAAATTAGAAACCCTAGTTGTAACTGCAACTGGTGCCACAACGATCTTAACAAAGAATTTCCATGCTACCTTCTAGTGGTTAGACTGTACTGAAGGTGGTGGGGACCCATAACTTGTTAGAATAATGTTGATGTGCTCGTTTAACCATGGATAATGCTACACCATTGTCACCCAACCATAGGCATAAAGCCACCCCCGAGCACCTTAACCTTTGACAGAAAGAATGATTCTAGGAAGCCACACCATAACCGACAGATAACCATGAGAGCGAACCTTCTCCAAGGGTATCGCATAAGAGAAAGTACCAGAAAGACTGAACATGATAAAAATGTGCAACTGCAGCTGTTGTTGCTCCTCCTCCAAACTTGTGCACTGTTTATGGGTGACTGAGAGTGAGTGAGTGAACAAATGAGCCAAGATGTCCTCTATTTACAGTGGTTATGTCACCTTTCTGGGTCAACTTGTATTTCTGGAGGATAATATCTTAATATTGTATATTCTGCTAAGTAGACATGTCTTCTAGGGTTTTCACACATCTATTTAGGGTTTCTCTTGCTTCTAGAATATTCTATTATATTCAAAGGTTACATATGGAGGTTAATACCTCCCGCAACTACCATAATATCTATTGTAGCCTTTGGATCTTTTGTGATCCATCCCGAGGGTGAAGGTATAGAGGTCTTAACTGCTATGTAGTTAGGACCCTCCGAGAAGATCTTAATTGTTGGGTGAGGTATTGTGAGGGCCGTTGGATTCGTCGAAGGATGTGTTCGGTGGATGTGGTTGGAATGAGCTAGTTGGAGTGACCCTCGATTCCAGAAGCATACATTCTATGACGAGGAATATTTCCAATAGTGAATGAGAACTGTATATTAAAGGGTGGATACAATGTGATCTCAACGATTGGATTGTCGTGGGACCCACTTGTTCATCCATCGAGTAATGGAAAATACGGGAGATAATTTTTGGTTGAATTGATGGACTAGTGAGGGTAGAGCTATTGATTCTTGATTCTGTAAGCCATTGGATCTGTCAAAATGATTCATCGGAATAAGACCGCCAGAATGAAATTTTTGGGTCCATAAGTTGTTGTTCTAATGGGAAGGATTCTGAGTCACTCTCGATTGTTGATTTGAGGGAGAGAAGCGATTATAATCATCTAATTGAGGGTGTGTATATCCCTTGTCATTTCAATGATATCAGTAGAGTGGGGAGTCTTGTTGGTAGCTTTGAGGATTGAATAAGTAGAATTTAATACATTAAAATTTGTGATAAGAGAAGTTCTCATTAAAAAATTGAGGAACTGAAACCAGGGAGAGAAATACCGAGTACTTGCTCGAGAGAAAGAGGAAAAAAAAATATCTAATTGTCCTAAGAGATAATTACAGGGTTGGGTGTGTTACAGAGTGGTATCAGAGGCGAGTTTAAACTCTAGGCTTGAATGGGTCACCAAGACCACTTGACTATTAGAAAAATACCTTTTATTTTACCATAATGCATATTTAAAATGATTGGTGATGTAATGGCTATTACTGGTTTGTTGTTTTAGCACATAGGACATCCTAAAAATTAAGGTAGAGTTGAATGGTGTAGCATAACATGGAAGACACCTCACACTTCAGAGATGAGGAATCTAATGTTTGGAGGGCTAGAGAAATCCCTCCAAATATGGTGGCCACTGTCAGAAGTATGAAAGAAGACAATGAGAGGCTCATGAGAGCTCAGGTTAAGCATTATGATATGAATGAAATGATACTATATAGCTTTTTATAGATTCAAAATTACCTGCAACAAGGCCCAACCACTAGCAATGAAAAATTGCAGCAATAAGAGAGGTTGAAAACCCCTTCGGAGTCCCAGAGGCATGGATTAATCCATAGCAATGTGGGAAGGAGATTTTCTAAGAAGAGACATCATGATGCAAGGAAGGGCCGATCTGGTGGAAGCATTTCCACATAATCCTCCAGTAGGAAGTCTACTTTCGAGGAGTTCTCAAATAGTGACACTGGGTTGAGTGTTCCCAAGAATAATAAAAAGAGACATTTACAAAGTTCTTTGAGTTAAGAATTCAAAAAGGATAAGCCATCTACCTTTTATGGAGATATAAAGAAGGGGGAAGACGCTGAGGCTTGGCTGTTGGGGCCGAAGAAGTATTTTCGTGTTCATAAATACTCTGAAAACACTGAGCAAGGATTTCCATTTTTAATTTGAATGGAGGAGCTTCCATTTGGTGAGAGGATCTCAAGGAAGTCAAAGGACTAAAATAAAGAAAACTAACTCAGAAGTCATTTGAGAAGTACTTCAAAAAATCATACCTATAGAAGAAGTACTTTAATGATAAAATCAAGGAATTCCATGCACATAATTTGGGACAACTGACCATAGAAGTTTATGCCAGTAGATTCTTAGAACTGTTGAGGTGTGTTCCTTACCTCAAGGATGAAAAATCAAGGATACAATGTTTCCTTAGTGTATTTCCACAATCCTATTGGGATTGAATTGAATTCGATAAGCCAAAGACATTGGAAGACACTATTAGGACGGCCAAGTGTTGTTATGATCATTATAAGCATAAACAAGATCCTTCTAAGGATTGGAAGAGAAAGGATAAGAGTGGATTCAAGAAGAAGGGATTCAAATCATTCCCATATAAGAATCCTAAGAAAGAATCTCAGTTTGATCAACTGAGCAAGAGTGTGCATCAATAGAACTTTCCATGTCAAAGTGGAAACAAGCTAACAAAGAAGGAAAGAGAAAGAGTAGAGGAACCAAGGAAACTACCTTTGCAATGTTGAGGTCATGGAGAACCACATATGTTGAGAGATTGTCCTCACATGAAGCACGATAATAAGAAGGTTTACCATGTGCAGGAAGAAACTTGTTTGGCAACACAAGTATTCCAAAATAGGAAGAACACCTTCAGTAACCACTCACACAACCATATCAAAGATCAACACACCGATGTTTTGACATGGTAAAACCCCTATGAGGAAACATCCACGGCCCTAGCCAATGTGACCACTTAGAGTAGTTTATTAATGCAAAATAAAAATATTACATAGAGATTTTACAAGAGATTTTCTCACAATCGATCATCGCCAAATGACCCTCCATGCTCTTTAAATAGAGATCATGGACCAATTGGGAGTTAATCCACAAATCAATGGTTGTTAAGATCGAGGAGAATATGAATCATCAGATCAATCTATGTTGGGAACATATCGTGACCATCAGATTTCCTAACTACAAATTCATACTAATTCATACTAAACACACTTTTACCTAACGACACATTAGACCAAGTAGATCTTAACTAACTCCTAAGTGTCTAAATATCCTAACACCCCCCCTTAAGAACAACTTGGGATTGAAGGATTTACAATAATGACACAATAGGAGAAGGAAGGAGGCATTAGAGCCTATCCCCCCTTAATGAAAACTTCCTGAACTCCTAACATAGATTGAATTTTTTAAAACTTCACTTATGTAAGAGACTTTGTGAAAATGTCTGCAACTTGATCTTCTATAGGGAAAAATCGCTCTTCAATAACTTGATCATGAATGAGCTTTCTGATGAAGTGCATGTGTAACTCGATGTGTTTGTCGCACTGATGCTGAACTGGGTCTTTGGTGAGCTTGATGGAACTCTGATTGTCGCACCAAAGGCTGGTTGGATGTTGCTTCTGGAATCCAAACTCTGAAAGAATCTATAGAAGCCATAATGATTCATTACTTGCATTTACCATTGCTTGATACTTTGCTTTTGCTGAAGAAAGTGCAATAGCCTGTTGTTTCTTACATGCTTAAGTGACAGGTCCTGAACCAAGGCTGAAAACATAACCTGCAGTAGACTTTCGATCATGAGGGTCGCCGATCCAATCTAAATCAATGAAACCACCCAATAAAGGAGTCCCCCATGAAATGTAATGTATCCCGAACTGAATGGTACCACAGACATAACGAAGTATCCTTTTAGTTTCTTTCCAATGGATTTCATGGGTTGTTTTCATATACTGGGCAACAAGACCAACAACAAAGGAAAGATTAGGACGGGTATGAGCCAAGTATAAGAAGCTACCAACTAACTGACGGTAAAGGGTGCCATCAACTTCGGGAGAAGTACATGTGGCAGTAAGATTGACTCCATAATTGAAGGGAGAAGGGGCTAGTTTACAATCATCCATGTGAAAGCAACAAAGAAGGTCACAAAAATACTTAGGCTGGGAAATAAAAATTCCTTCATTGGTTTGCAAAACTTGGAGGCCAAGGAAATAGTGCAAAAATCCTAAGTCTATCATTTCAAATTTATTCGTAAGGCTAGTTTTCACATGGTTTAAAATTTTTGAGTCACTACCAGTAAGGATAAGGTCATCAACATAAAGGACAAGGATGATGAGATGGCTTCCTACTTTCTTGGTATAGACATTAGGATCAAAATGGAATCTAGTCAATCCAGTGTCAATAAGAAAGTTGTCCATTTTGGCATACCAATCTCGGGGAGCTTGCTTAAGACCATAAAGATATTTATTAAGGCGAAAAACAAGGCTAGAGTCATTCTGGACATAGCCATGAGGTTGTTCCATATAGATTTATTCTTGCAAATATCCATGCAAGAAGGCAGATTTAACATCCATCTGATGGACCTCCTATTTATGTGAGGCAACAAGGGAAAGAACAAGGTGGATGGAATTCATTTTGGCTACAGGGGAAAATGTTTCATTATAGTCAATTCCTTCAACTTGGTAAAATCATTTGGTAACTAACTGAGCCTTGTGTCTTTCAACACTTCCATCTGATGCATACTTAGTTCTATAGATCCATTTACATATGATGTGTTTTCTTCCTTTTGGAAGAGGTACAAGATCCCAAGTATCATTTTCCATTAAAGAACGATACTCTTCATTCATTGTTGTATCCCAATCTGGATGACCTAAATCTTCTACAAATGTCTCTAGATCATGAGTCTTTGAAACTTGAGCCAAAAGAGAAGAGGCTCGTTGGAACTGTGAACATGTCCGACGCTGATATGAAGGATCACTGACAAGATCACCAACTACTTCTCGTGTTGAATGAACCCATCTAGGAAGCGAAGGAGATGGTGTTGGTTTAGGTTCAAAGGACTCATCTGGAGGAAGGTGAGTAGGCAGAGGTGGATTTTCATCCTCGTTGTCATCATCTGAAGAATAAAACATAATAGGAATAGAATAAGGAACAAACACCGAATATGGTTCACAGAACAAAGAAGGCACAAACGTCGAAGATGGCTCGCAGGTCGAAGAAGGCACAATTGCCAAATTAGGCTCGCAGGCCAAGATATTTTCATCAAATTTAATATCTCTTCTAATAATAATTTCATTACAATGTGGTTGAAGAAATATATAACCTTTGACATCTTCAAAATAACCAACAAATATACACTTCTCACTTTTAGGATGTAATGCTTTCCTTTTCTCATTAGGAATGTGAACCCACGTTATACTGCCAAATACACAAAAGTGACTTACATCTGGTTTAATTTTAGTCCAAGCTTCTTTCGGTGTTATAATTTTAAGAGATTTTTTGGGAGTGTGATTTACTATGTAATTTGCACAGTTGATGGATTCCGCCCAATACTTTAGACTTAATCCATTAGATTGGATCATACAATTAGTCATTTCTTTTAATGTGTGGTTGTTTCTCTCGGAAACACCATTTTGTTGTGGTCTGTATGGAACAATATGTTTCATTTGGATGCCCTGTGTAGTGCAGTAACTTGTAAAATTATTGTTCACATATTCGCCTCCATTATCTGTTCTTAACCTTTGAATTTGATGTCCAAATTGCTTTTCTACAAGGGCCTTGTAGGCCAAAAACTTGTCAAAAATTTCTCTCTTAAGTTTTAAGAAGTAAACCCAAGTACGTCTGGAAAAGTCATCAATGAAAGTTAAGAAATAATTGCACCCAGAAAAAGAAGGAATAGAAAGTGGACAACACAAATCACTGTGAACAAGCTGCAAAGGGCCCAAGGCATGCCAAGGTGCACATTTGTCAAAATTGTCCCGATGATGTTTGCCGAGAAAACAACCAGAACAAACACCATCTTTGCATGAAACATGAGGAAGTATAGTCACCATCTGTTGATTACATTATTGTTGTAATGAGCGATAATTTAGATGACCAAACCGCTCATGCCAAATTTTGCTCAAGTCATCGCTATGAGAAACAAAAAATGATGAAAAACATGATGACCCAAATTTGTCAAACTTGTAAAACCTGGTAATATCATCAACAATTCCAGTTGCAAGAACATGATTAGGATCTTTTATATCCTTGATTACAACTTGGTGAGGTGAAAACTCTACAGTTTTACCTTCACCTGAATGAGTGATTTGATATAATGATAGAAGGTTTCCAGAAAGACTTGGAACACCTAATACATCATTGAAATGACCATTATCTACTTGAACTTTTCCATATCCCACAAAACTAAGAGATCTATCATCACCAACAAATATTTTCTTGGTGTTACATTCATTTAGAGCAGAAAATATGTCTTTATCCTTAGACATATGATAAGATGCTCTAGAATCAATAATCCACTCATCATAAAAAGAAGTAGAAGTTGTATTGAAGGAGAAACCAGAAGTAGAAAGTGCATGCCCATGAGAAGAAGAAGAAGAATTAGAATCAATACTGATGTTGTGCTTCTTCATTGCTGCGTCTAAAGATGACATCTTCTTGAAACATTTGGACTCATCATGACCATCTTTATCGCAAAAGTTGCGATGTATGTCAATATTCTTATTTTTATATTTTTCTCCTTTGTCACCATTAGGAGCTGAAGTTGTCTGAGTGGGTTTGGGACCCTTATGTTGCTTGTTGTTGTAGTGAGGATGTTGCTTCTTGGGATTCTTTTGTTTATCTTTCTGATGGGAGACTAAGGCTTTGTTGGAGGTACCTGTAGTGCTGATCACTCCAATTTGTACAAGCTTATCTTCCTCTCTAATCAAAGCAACACAAAAAAACTCAAGAGTGGGTTTTTGATAAGATTTCCCTAGAGCCTCTCTCATGGCATAAAAGGTAGATACAAACACATAATATGCACTACCTAGCTTAGAAATAATAAGATAGATGCAACTCTCGTCCTCCATCTTTATCTCACATTCTTCACATAAAATTCTGAGTGTTTTAAACTTAGATAGATAGTCTCCAATGCAAGAAAAATTCTTTGGACTTAAAGTCAATACTTGATTTTCTAACTGTTGTGCTCGAATAATATTGATTTTACCAAACACAGATTCAATCTTTTCCCAAGCTTCATCGGGGTCATCAATTTCTTTAAGGTGGAACCTTATATCATGATAGATGGACGTTTTGATTAGTCCATGTGCTTCGTCACTCCTATTATCCCATTTGAATTTTTATCAACATCAGTGGGTTCTTTTTCCTTTCCCAAGGTAATCCGGTACAAAACTTTTACTTCTTAATAAATCCTTCATATGAGATTTCCATTGGAAGTAGCTGGTGCTGGTAAGCAAAAGATTACTGGAAGAAGCCATATTAAATATGTAGATAATATGGATTTAAAAACTGAAACTGATGATTTGGATGGAAATAGCTTGAAAAATTAGGCAGTTTAAAAAAAAAATGACACTAAAAACGGACTTTGGATGTGAAAGTTATGCCCTTTTAAAAAAAAACATAAATAGTAACCAAAGGACCACGTGGTGGTGTAAGTTTCTTTATGAAGTGACCCACTTTTATAAAAAGAAGTGGGGATCACTTTTACAATGAAGTTACTTTATGAAAGAAAATCCGCATGCAAAATAAATAACTCTAAAATAAAATATTAATGCTACTTATAATGATTCGCTTTTATCCTTGAAGTGAAATACACTTTACAATTGAGCATGGACTTTTTCAAAAAAAAAAACAAAAAAAGAGACTTGAACCCAAGACCTCTTACTTAATAAGGCAACTTTTAACCAAATGGGCTAGAAAAACATATTGTATTGTTTATCAAGAGGATTGGGAGTGTTGTTGTTATTGTTGTGGAAGATGGCCTTGGAGAGCGTGCTAAAAAAAACTCTTTTCACACAAGAATTTTTTTTGCTTCTCGATGACAACAAGGGTTAGATCTTGGTTAGCTTACCCGGAAAATGCACCTTTTCCTATATGTTTTTTATTTTCCGAGATCGCACAAGGAGTGGGGAAGAGAGAATACACAGATCTAAAAGAGTAGCAACCCAGAAAAAATAAAATAAAACCAAAATAATACTCTGCAAAAATTTAAAAATGGCGCATTTAGGCTTTACACCTCCAGATCTGACTAAAATGGGCGTATCTTGGGAAAACGAAAACCTTTTCAAGTGAAACAAAAAATGTTCTTGGTAGAAACGAGTGCTCCAAACACAATGGAACAACCCTCTTAGCCAAGAAATGTACTAAAATAGCATAAAATGGAGATGCGACAACTCAGCTTCACGATCTCGATCTACAACATAAGTGGGTCTTCAAACAGGCTCTGATACCATGTTCAAAAACACATGTATTACAACAAAGGAAGAACACCTTCAGTAACCACTCACACAAACATATCGAATATCAACACACCGATGTTTTTACGTGGTAAAACCCCTACGGGGAAACATCCACAACCCCAACCAACATGACCACTTGGAGAAGTTTATTAATGCAAAATTAAAAGATTACAAAGAGATTTTACAAGAGAGTTTCTCACAATCGATCATCGAAAAATGACCCTTCATGCTCTTTAAATAGAGATCATGGATCAATCGGGTGCTAAGCCATGGATCAATGTTCATTAAGATTGAGGAGAATATGAATCGTAAGATCACTCCAGGTTGGGAACATATCGTGACCATCGAATTTCCTAACTACAAATTCATACTAATGCATACTAAAGAAACACACTAATAAACACACTTTTACCTAACGACACATTAGACCAAGTAGATATTAACTAAATCCTAAGTGTATAAATATCCTAACACAACTATGGTCAACGATGCAGCTGGAAGTGTGCCCATAATATATGTAGTTGTTGAGAATCGACAAGAAGACCACCAAGCCTCTATAGTGGAGCTGGAAGGTATAATTGCTAAGCAACTCATTTCTATTTTAATTGAACCTAGATCTAACCTTAGTTACATTTCATCTCAATTCATTGAAGCATTTTCCCTATATAGAAAGAAACATGAAAAGGCATGGTTAGTTCCGTTAGCCATAGGGATAAAGAGGAGAGTGGCAGAGATGATGGAATATTTTCCATTTACAATGAGTGGAATGCATACTCAAGTAACCTTGAATATCCTACCTTTAGGATGATATGATGTGTTGTTAGGCATGGATTGGTTAGTCGCTCATAAATAAACACTGAATTGTTATGAGAAGACTTTAGAATGTGAAGATGAAGAAGGTAATGCAAGATTTTTGCAAGGCATTCAAAAGCAATACAATAATACAGAAAAAACATCTAGACAAATATCAATACAAATATCATCATTGCAGCTTAAGAAATTTAGTAGAAAGGGATGTCCGTTATATGCAATACAACTTATTAACTAAACATAATTCAAGGAATTGAAGGCTGAAGACCACCTAGTATTGTGGGAGTTCAAGGATGTGTTTCCAGAAGAGGTTCTTGAACTACCTCCTAAGAGAGATCTTGATTTTTCATTATATCTTATGCCTGGAATAATACCAACATCAAAAGTACCCTACAACATGAGCATTCTGGAATTGGTGGAGATGAAGGTACAACTGAAAGAGATGTTGGATAAATGTTACATTAGGCCGAGTGTGTCCCCATGGGAAGCACCAACTTTTTTTGTGAAGAAAAAATATGGTACATTGTGCTTGTATATTGATTACATGAAGTTAAACAAGATGACCATCAAGAATAAGTATCCATTTCCTAGGATCAACGAAATTTTTGATAAGCTCAGAGGAGCTACAATTTTCTCTAAGATTGACTTGAGATATGGATATCATCAAGTTAGGATCAAGGATTAGGACATCCACAAGATAACCTTTAGAACCATGTATGGGAACTATGGGTTTGTGGTGGTGCCATTTGGGCTTACCAATGCACCAACTACCGTCATGTGCTTGATGAATAGTGTTCTCAACAAATATTTGGACACGTTTGTCTAAGTATTTGTGGATGACATTTTGGTGTATTCCAAGACTAGAGAAGAGCATGAAGAGAATCTCAGGATGGTGGTGCAAGCATTGAGAGATCACCAAATGTACGCTAAGTTCAACAAGTGTGACTTCTTCCAGAAGGAAATTTAGTATTTAGGCCACACCATCTTAGCCGAAGGAGTGACAATAGATCCTAAAAAGATCAAGGAAATCATGGATTGACCCACCCCTTAGAATGTAACGGAGGTAATATAATACATGGGATTAGATGGGTATTATAGAAGGTTTATAAAGATATTTTCCAATATTGGTCATCCTATTATTTCATTATAGAGAATAGAGAATAAATTTGTATGGTCAACAAAGTGTGAAGGCAACTTTCAGCAGTTGAAGCATCTTTTGACCAATTCCCCTATTTTGAAGATTGTTGACCTTGAAAAGGATTTGATGCATGTAAAGAAGGAATCGATGGATTTATCATGCAGGAAGGACATGTGATTTATTATGAATCATTAAAGCTAAATGAGAATGAGAAAAGGTATGTCACCCATGACTTGGAGCTAGCAACAATATTGCATGTGTTGAAGATGTGGAGACATTAATTACTCTAAAGAAGATTTGTCTTAATGACAAACCATTGTGGTTTGAAATATTTTTTTTACCAGCCAAGGTTGAACACTAGATAGGCCATATGGATGGCATTGATTAGTGAGTTTGATTTTGAGATCAAACACATAAAAGGTAAGAAAAATAGAGTGACAGATGCACTCAGTCAAAGTTATTCCTATTGGGTTTCCAAGGACAATTAGGCAATATGATGCAATCATGGTAGTGGTGGATAGAAAATGATGATAAAGTAAGCTCACTTTATTCCTATCAAATCTACTTTCAAAGACATAAATGTTGCTAACATTTTCATGAAGGAAATTTTCAGATTGCATGGTTTACCCAAGACCATAATCTTAGACAAAAATGCTAAGTTCACTTCAAGGTTTTGGAAAATATTGTTTGCAGACTTGGGAACGAAGTTAGTGTTTATCACGACCTACCATACTTAGACAGATGATCAGATTGAAAGGGTAAATAGAGTGCTAGAGGAGATGTTGAGGATGCATGTTATGCATCAACCCAAGGAGTGGGGAGAATATCTACCCTTGGTAGAGTTTTCCTAAAATAATGGTTATCAAGAATCATTGAAGATGAGCCCATTTTATGTTCTATATGGAAGGAAGTGCATAGTTTCAATTAGTTGGGATAGTCTAGTGGAAAAGATCACACTTGGAAAAGAACTGTTGAAGGAAATGGAACGGGCTGTGATCAAGATTACGTGGAATTTGAAAATAGCCTAGGATAGATAAAATATCTACACAGACAACAAGAGAAATCATAAATATTTCAAGGTGGGAGATCATGTGTATTTGAAGGTGAAACCCAAGAGGACTTCCCTAAGGATGGGGACATGTGCTAAGTTGGCACCCCACTATTGTGGACTGTTTGAAGTCTTGGAAAGAGTGGGACCAATAGCGTATAGACTTGCTTTGTCACTTACTGTTAGAGGTAACAATTTGTTCCATCTGTATTTATTAAATAAATATGTTCATGATTCTAATCACGTCATTGATTGGACTGTGATACATATGGAACTTGAGGGAGAATTCCAGCCCAAATCTCAATGCATCATGGAAAAGAGAGAAAAAATGCTCTGGAACTAATCCATCATGTAGGTCAAGGTGCAATGGAAGCACTTTGGAGTAGATGAGGCTACTTGGGAGTTGGAGGATGCCATGAGAATGGCATACCCATTTTTTTTTCTATATAATTGTATATATATGGTGTCTTAAACATTGAGGATGGTATTTGTTTATGGGGGAGGGGAACATAACACCACGTTTCCCCCCATAACTGAAATTATGATAAGACTTCATGAAATGTAATTATGAAGCATGTAATTATGTTTGTTGATTAATGAAAAATATCAGATAAGTTGTCTAAGAGGGAAAATCCTTGAGTATTAACCATTATATCGCAAGTGGGATTGGTGAAATGAAGTGGTGAGGTGGACCATTGAGGGGGAGTGGAGAAATTTCAATGAAGAAAATATGAATCTTGCTCAACACTACATTCTGCACTTGCAAATTGAATGTGTCACCTGCCAACATGCTTGAATCATGCTAGAGCCACATGATCAATTATGGAAGATTAGGATTGGTGGTTGAAGTAGTTGTAACTTTTGTTAGATCTGATTTATTGAAGAGGCAAGGATCAAATAAAAACTTGATAGAAGAACACCCTTGGATTTCCCCTTCAAATTCATATCCATGATTGGAGTTTCTGTTTGACAATAGCCATGGGAATCCCAAGAAGTTGGTGGAAAAAGAGGCCAAATGTGGAAAAACACCACAAGATGCACACACAAATGTAGAGGGAGGAAAGAGAAGCCAAAGAGATTAAGGAGAAACATGCCCCTAGAATTACAGAGGCTGGAGGAGCTGTGAACGGATTCTCATAGGAACCTAAAAAAAAACACAGCGAGTTGTAGACTGATGATCGAAATAAGTGGCGAGGAGGAGACTCATATGTGTTTTTCTAAGTAATAGATAAATCTGGAAGTTGTTTTTGAAGAAAATAGAAAGCTTTCCCAATAGAGTAATGATCACCCTGGAACAAAGAAGACCCATATTGAGACTGGAGTAGTAGAGGACCATGACTTGGTTCTTATTGGAAAGAAACCGACACTAGTAAGGGGAGGTTGTCGAGGGAATGTATAGCAAAGAAGGGACTCCCTTGTGCAAAGGAAATCCAATTGGGAAGGTGCCTGATAAACTCGTGGAGGTCCCGATCTCAGTGGGAAGAGGGAAACTTATACTATTTCCAATGGAGTGGAGGAGATTAACCTTCATGGACCATTCAATTTCATAGTCAATTGAATCAATCCCCTTGTGATATCATGGCTTGGCACAAGGGTGGCATGTTGTAGGAAGACACTCTACAACATAGCCTAATGTCAGAAGGAAATGTTTCCTCTCTCATTCAATTGGTTGGTTTGATAGATTAACTAAAAAGATAAGTGTTTTAACTTAACATGTTTGATGTATGTTTAGTAATGTAAACATGTTGTTTTATGGTTTAAATGGTGAAATAAAATTTATGTAAATAATGGTTGAATTCTTGAGTAAAATGGATTGTGTTTGTTTGCTTCCACTGTTAACTAGATAGATCTGTGTAACCAAGTAGACAGTGTAAGGAAGGACGTATCCCTATGAATTATGCAAATTTTGAGTGGAAAGCTTGCAAGATTTGAATAAAATCTTCACCCAGAGTTGTCAAGATTTCCCTGAAGCTTGAAGAGAGTTTTTGAGTGGATAGGGAAATTGAAGCCCTGTGAAACCACTTGTTTTAAATGGAAATCTTGCATGATATGAAAATCCTCAACCAATTTTTGAGGTGAAAGAGCCTTAGACAGTTCTTAAGTGGAGGAGAGAGGCCAAGGGTCTGGAGAAATATTAGAATCGACCAAGAAGAAATCCTGAATTGGTTAAGTCCTAAATTGAACTATTAATTAGATGAAATCTTGTGTTTGAGTCGGAGGAAATCACAACTATTGATTTGGTCTAGCGAGTAGATCCCGACTATTGGTCGGAAGGTGTGGTTGTAAGAATGACTCAATGTACAATTGCAATGGAACTCTAATGGGGAAGGCTCTAAGATAACGAGGGTCATTAATCAATTAGAGAAAAAGACGATGAATTTTAGACTGTTGATTCCATGCACAAGTATATCGGAATATGGATGATCAGGAATCGAGACATTAGTCATTGGGGAATTATGACGATGAGATAGTCTGACGATGAGATGGCTCAAATACCATCGATTTTTTGGAAGAATATTCTACCGATTATATCCATTAGATCTTCTGTGATCCATCCCGAGGCTGAAGGTCTAGAGGTCTTAACTGCCATGTAGTTTGGAGCCTCCGAGTAGATCTCAACCGTTGGGTGAGATATTGTGAGGGTTGTTGCATCCGTCGAAGAATGCATTTGGAGTATTTCATTGGTGGATTTCGTTGGAGTGAGATTTTCAGAGTGACCATCGATGCTCGAAGTAGATGTGATCCGATGAGGAATATTTTTGAGGGTGAATGCGAATCGTAGATTAGAGGGTGGACACGACATGATATTAGCTGTAGGATTGTCATGGGACCCACTTGTTCGTCCATTAAGGAGTAGAAAATATGGGATATAATCGTAGGGTGAATTGAAGGACAGATGAAAGTAGATTCATTGATTCTTGAGTCCATGAGCTGTTAGATCTTTCAGAATGATCCATCGAAATAAGACCGTTGGAATGAAAATTTTAGGTCTGTAACTTGCTATTATGACAGGAAGGATTCTGAGTCACTCTCAATTAATGATATGAGGGTGAGAAGCGATTATAAACATTTGATTGAGGGCGTGTATATCCCTTGTCTTTTCCATGAGCTCAATAGAGGAGGGAGTCTCGTTGGTAGATTTGGGGATTGAATAAGTAGAATTTAATACAATAAAATTTGTAATAAGAGAAGTTCTCATTAAAACACCGAGGACCCGAAACCAAGGAGAGAAATCCTGAGTACTTACTTGAGATAAAGAGGAAAAATGAACATCCCACCAACCTAAAAGGGACTTAAGGGGTTAGGTGTGTTACAACCTCAGTCATTAGAAAGGAATACTCTACTCAACTTTTACGCTTTCCACAAACAAGTAGTGAGAATTTTAAAAGTTAATAACAAATTTAGGTAAAGGGACACTTTCCCTTGATCTTGTGGATACCAAACAAAAAATAATGAAAACAAAAAAACAACTCCCTCCCTCGGTAGTAACAAACTAGCCAAAAAAGTCACAAAGACTTATCCATCTAGATGTAGAGGAGGAAAGGAATAATGAATATGAAGAAGAAAAGAATAAATTTAATGAGTAATAAATTAAGAGGATTTAGGAAGAAAATAAGGGAGATGTAGGGCATAAATTTGAAGAGGGGGAGAAGAAATGAGACGAAGAGGAAAAAGAGGAGGATATTGCAAAATAAATTGAAAGAGAAAAGAAGGATGGAGAAGAGGAGGAGGGAAATGAAGAAAGGGACAAAGGATAAGGTGAGTAGGAAAAAAAGGAAGAGGATTGAGAAAGCAAGAAAAGGAAAAGGGAGAGAAATGAAGATAAATAGGACACATTAAAGAAATCCATAACAAGAGAATTAGGGAAGTTAGAGGGAGGTGTAGAGAATGTCCCTAGAGATCCTACCCAACTTGAAGTCGTGGCATCCTTTTTCCATGGCACTCATTCATCCCCTTCTAGATCCTCCAAACTATACCACCTGCATTCCCTTGCTATAATTAGAGGGACCCATGGCACACCTGGTGTTGGGTATTCACAAACGTCTAGCCCCATTTCTTCTCCACTTGGCCCTATCCAAATCCTCCTCTAAATTAACCCTCTTTCCTTAATAATGGGAGAAAAGGAGAATAAGATATTTTGGAAGAGTTCTATGCATGCAAAATAACCTTCAAATATTATTGCAGGGCTTATAATCTTCCCAACTATGATGTTGAAAGTGGGTTGTTTATTATGACTACTTTAAAACCCTTGGAAATTAGGCCTAGTTTTGGATTGTGAGTTGAACACTTCTCAATTGCCTCCTTTTGACGATACAAAAATGTCCAAGATCATCAACACTATGGTTTATGAAAAGTACTATCAAGAAGTTCAAGAAAAAAATAATTTGAAGTACATATCCAATTCCCTTAATTCAAAGAATAGTTTCTAGACAATAAGAGTAAGAGCACTAGAAGTAAAAAAGGAGGTCCTAAAGAGAAAATAGGTTTATGAGGAAAAGTCCCACAAGAAACTTGGGAAGTTGTGTCCATACTAAAAGAGAAGAAGGGGGAGATAGAGACCCTAATAAATTATTGCACCCTATCATCCCTTCGCCTTGTTCCACCAACTATTGGAGGAAAGACAAAAGATGATAAAGGACCTCACATTCCTGAATAATGAAAAATGTTCATCATTAACATCAAGAACCTATTCCTGCCAAAGCAAGTTGTATATTTAGAAGTGGTTAAGGAAGATGATATGGAGTTTACATTATAGTTAGATGAATCTTAAAAGAAAATTAAAATCATGAAGGATAAAATTGTGAGGTGAAAAAAGGCTCAAACATCCCATACCCCCATTGTGATATATGGAGTAGGGGACTTTGACACTTCCAAGTTGTAGTAGATAATTGATGAGTTATTGAAGGAAGTTGAACACTGGATGACGAAGCAACAAGAGGCCACCAATCAAGCAATTTCTTCAGAAACCTTAACAGATAAAGGGAAGGAAGATATGAAGAAAATAGGGAAAATTTTGGATGAGTCCCTAAAGAACTTGGCGAAGTGAAAGCAATGTTGTCGCTTGAAAAGGAGGACAGGAATGCCTCACAAGCCAAATACAAAAAATTCTAATAACATTCCAATATGATTATAAGGCTATAGACCATCAAGAGTACAATGTGTTTCCATATTGTTAAGGATGTGTGAAATATCAGGGAACACTAAAGATATAACCTTTGTTTCCATAAACATTGATATATGCACCAGAAAACTGTAGAATTGGATTGCAATGAATGACATGGTTACAAATACACAAACCACCATCAATATTTTCATGGATGGAATATCTTGGATTGTGTCCTATGGTCTACCTTACTCTTGGCATGATAGGTTTATCTTGTATTCCTAGGGGAATCACATTGAAAAGTTAAGAGTGGAAAGAACCTTTAGTAGTGGAAGACAAAGGGGTGATACCCTCATCCATAAATATTGTGAAGAAAATTCAACCTCGTTATGGTCTAGACCATTCTTAGTCAATTTATTTTCTCTTTGGCCCATGTCAACCATTAAGAGAATACATAATTAGATATGTCATTCAGATTCCTAAAAGGTGATAACATAATCAATGCTAATGCATGTTAATGGATGTGAGCCTAATATGAATATGCACATTTCAAAGGGAGGGACACAACCTAATATCTCCCCCTTAGAATAGGTGTTTCTTGGGAACTTGATCATACCTCAACTGCTTTCCTCTCACACGTGAAAATACTCTAAGAAAATGGTGCCACCCACTCAAATATCAAAGGGAATTAGTTCTAGTTCTAGCAAACAATGGAAATAGAAGGATAATCACTTTTGGTTACCCCCCATTATGAATTCTCCTATTTTTACAAAATCAAGAGAAGACTTACCCTAATATCCCAACTGATTCCCTAAGAATATAGGATTAGTTGGCACATTTATGGAGGCAGGTCGAGTATATAAAAGGAGGATTCCACAACAAAACAAATCATCTCGATTTTTCATACCATTAGGGTGCTACAATTTTGAGAGAGCAAGGTCCTTTCATTGTAATAACTTGTTTTGGTTTTGTAGTAGAGGGATATACCACATTGGGTTCATTCTTTTCCCCTCTCATTCTTATTCTTTGTATGAGAATCACTGTAAGCAATGGGTCATAGGAAAATGAGTTGATGAAGGCCCGAGAATGAGATTTTATAGTCCCCAATCCGTGCCATTATTTTATCAAGAACACCATGGATTTTTTTTTTTTAATTATGACTGAGGCAGTTTTCCATTGATGAATGAATAAAATTCAAGCAAGTTATGTTTGTTCCTTTCCTCCATCTATCTTATATTATATTGAATGAATAAATGGATCTATTTTAGTGTGCATGCCTATTTAATATTTTGTCACATGAATGTGTTATTAAGAAAGTAGTTTCAAACCTCCTCTTATGTTCATGTTTATGATTTTTATCTTCCGTCTTCTATGGATGAAATCATGATTAAGGAATTGTTCTATAATATACCATTTTGATTCTATGTCTAGTAGCATTTAGTAGTTCACCTCACTCACCTTGAACAATATATACACAATAATTGCATTTTTTCTTTTGTAAATTATAGAGGCAACCATAATGCATCACTCTTTTTTGTAATAAAACTAGTTTGATATTTAGAGAGAAATGTTAAGTATTCTAAGGATATTTGAGGGTACCCCACCTTAGCATGAAATATGGCTCGAAGGCCTACAATGGCATAGGAATATTCTCTTGCAAATTATGCCTCGACATTCATCCCTATGAGGGTGGGTATGGCCTGGGAGACAACATACGAATTTAGACCATCATTGGGGACATCTATCCTAGTATACAATAGAGAGTTTTCCTCCTATTCAGAGCAAAAGTAAGTTGTTGGATGTATTGTGAGATGCATTTCTAAATTTTCAATTTTATCATGGTGAGGTGTTGTTCTCTCGTAGAATAATGTCCCATACCTTGGGGAATACTTGAAAAATATTTATCTACTTGTTAAACCAAGGAAGTGCTTTGAGAATGTGAATTGAATTAAGTGACTCAACCAGGGAAGATTTTTTCTAAAAATATGGATTCAAGAACCATTTTACAAGGTTCAACTCAAGAGGACAACTAACTGCTCCATTACTAGACCCAAGTCGTATTTGGCAAATAAGACAAGTTTCTGAGTTCACCTCCACTAAGGCAATTTGATTTCATTATTCCAATATCTACATTTGCATCTAATTTTAATAATATTCCTAGTACAAGATTTCATATCCATGTATTATCACTAAACCAATGGAGCATGCTACTTATCCCTATTCAACATTGGTTCACCTCTCCCAATGTTCTGTTTCTTTTGACCACTTGGGAAGGTTAGACACACCTTTTTCTCGCATAGCCTTACTGATTAGAAGGGAACTCTTAAGTCCTATTTCATCACCTTCGGTTGTGGTCATCCTTACTCTTCAAATATTTGTCAATTATATGACCCAACCCATTGTTGAATACCTAAATCCCTAATATCCATATGGTGAGACCAAACCACCTAATCCTTAGCTAACACTAATATTTAAATCTCTAATTCTTCTTCCTGCAAACGAATTATGGGACATGATTAATAGATATCTTAAGGTCATGCACATATTCGATGGAGAGAATGGAATTTCTGCTAAATATGATCTTACTACATTTAAAAAATGTACTAATAAAGTTTTAGTGGACATCTTATGATGTCTATTCGTTCCTTAGAAGGGGAGGCTAGGAAATGGTTTAGAAATGTTCCAAACAACTCCATTAGACATTGGGGACAATTTCATGAGAAATTTATAAACAAATGGGGGGTCAAATAAGATAACATATACTATCTCATTGAGTTTAACTCCCTCAAGAGAAGCAATGATGAGATAGTCCTTGAGTTCACCAAATTGTTTTGCACACTATAAGACAAAATCCCATAGATAGTCAAGCCATTTGAGCTAGTTGCCATGGTAACATGTGCAACTAACTTTGAATATGATTTTTCCCTACATCTAAGAGAAATAAAATTAGTGCACCTATATGCCATGCTTAACGATACCAAGGACATAGTGGGTAATGTGAGGGGCCTAGGGATACAACTCAAGACTAGGTATGACTCCCCTAAGATGCAAAAATAACATAATAGGAGGAGTGGAAAATGAACTTAATGTCCCATGTGTTGGTCAAAAGCGCTTGTCCATGGAAGAAGTGACCAAGATGCCAAGGTCTATGGCTAATGATTTGAACAAGGTAAAATAGGGACAATTTGGTCACTCCTCTTTAGGGATTGCACCTAGAGCCTAAAATCAACCCATTAGGAATTAGCCTAATTTAATAAGGCCCTCTAATGTGCTACAATAGGAGAATATAATAGAAGATAAATATTCCCCATAAACTTCTAGAGATTAGTCCCATCTAATAGTTCCTTCCACTCCTTATTATGAGGACTATTGTGAGAAATGCATTGAAGACCTTGTTGATAAACCCATGTATATCAATATGTCGTTCCATCCTAATGATAACATATATACCGCCAATGACCTCTCTTCCCCACTTGGTTCAATGAGATTACTGATGAGAGAAGAGGAGGAAGAAATCAATATGAGCATCTTACTTAATGATGACTAACCCTTCAACCTAACCCATGTTCATCTCAGAATGGTGTCTGATAACAAAATTTTTGAAGTGAGAAGGAAGTGTGATCTCAAGGAAAGTTTAATTTCCCTAAATTTCAGAAGAGATGACACAAATAAAGGGGGTGAAAGTGTAAGGAGGGATGAAGATAAGGGTGTTAAGTGTTTAAAGAAAGAGGTGACATTTGAGGCCATCAACTTTAAAAGGCATGTTGTCCCAATAAAAGAAAAATCCAAGGAGATTGAGAGATGCAATAATAATCATGTTTTTGGGGCTGATGGGAAGTTTCTAGCATCACAATAGTGACATGTCATTATGACTAAATCCCTTGTTTTCATCAAAACCCTAGAAACAACCCCTCCAGTTCCTCCACACTTTAATACCAGACATGTGATGCAGGAGCATCACCATCATCATTCAATGAGGCACAATGGAAGACGACTCAACATCAGGCGCAACACACTTAACTGGTTTGGATTCCAAGGAGGGCGCGCCACTTTAAATTTTTAAAACCTTGTAATTAAAGTTCCCATGAGATCTTGAAGCTAGAGACATTGTATGTGCTCTAGGAGATTGTAATTTATTTTAATGCCTGAAGGAT
Source organism: Picea engelmannii (assembly GCA_009831015.1). Taxonomy (NCBI): domain Eukaryota; kingdom Viridiplantae; phylum Streptophyta; class Pinopsida; order Pinales; family Pinaceae; genus Picea; species Picea engelmannii. Next base: position 350,413 of record ML784127.1, on the reverse strand, counting down.
TGTACATATTCTGAGCACCGACTCATATCTAGATTGTAATAATCCATTTATTGTAATAAGCCCAGTGGTAGGATGATTTAATTGTGATATGAAAGAACTAGAATATTCTAGAGGGAAGGCTTGAGAAGCCCCTTGATGTATAAATGTATGTAATCTATGCCCAAAAGAGGCTGCTGAAAAAATAGGTTGTTGTTGTGTTGAAAACAATCTTTTGAAGAGAAGAGTTGTTGAAAAGAGAGATAAAGAAGAGTTGTTGAAAGCTGTTTAATTCCTTGTAAATATTTGTTGAAGGAATATATAAGAGGAGAATTGATTTCAATTCCTTAGACTATTTAGCTTTGAGTAATTGGGTAAATGATTGTTTTATTTATCTCTGTGTTTGTGTGTGTGTGTGTGTGCATATAAATGGTTGGTTGAATGAATCCTTAGTGTTATTTTAAGTTTCAATTGTTTCTCTTATGAAATATCAATGCAAGGAGTGAACAGTGCCCATGCAAGGAGTGCATAGGCCGAACCGTTTATAGGTTTGAAATATCAGGAGAGATAGCGTAATTTTATACAGAGCGACTGAAAGGAGTGTGCCTATACTCACAGGACTATAAAAGCTCAGAAGGGATACCAGGGCAAGGAGTGCACAGGGTCGACACTTCGTTAAGTGTTGATAAAGATCAGGGGAGAGATAGTGCAAGGAGTGCGCATGTGACTTCTTCAAGTCCCAAGTTTAGAGGAGAGAGTGAGTGTAAGGAGTGCGTAAGATAAATTTTTTAAGTCCCAAGCTCAGGAGAGAAGCACAAAGTGTGCACCAAAGTTTGAGTCCTTTAAGTGATAAATATTAGGAAGGATAGAGAGAGAATTTCCTTAAGAGGAAGAATCCATTTTTGTTTCGAGGTTGAGTGGATGAGATATGTTTGGACTTAACAAAATCTCTCACAACTGTTGGATCAAGAAAAAGGAGCACGACTATTTATTTCCCAATTCCTTCGGACTTCGCTGCTCTGAAAATTTTAAGTCATTGTTGCAAGTGAGGTGAAAGTCCCAAAGACTGGAGTAGATACTTGCCATTAGTGTTAAGTACATGTGTACACAGATCGTCGAGTATTCAAAGTTCGACAGTCCAAAATATTGTTGGTAAAAGTTGGTTTGGTGCGGAATTCCCTGAAGCTCCGAAGTCCCAGAGTGAATCTACATCGTAGATCACTGGGAGAGTGCGAGTCGTTGGATCCTGAGTGGTTCATATCAAAGGAACTCCACAATCCTTGCCAAGATATACAACTCAAAGGAACTCTGGGGCTCCAGGCTTTGAGACTTTTCTCTGCTTCAACACATAATATCTCCGAACTCGTGAAGAACTGAATCCATAGATCAACGGTCTGTGTTCACTTCGAACTATGGGCTTCGAGATATTTGCAACCTTAACCAACACTTCCTCCCAAATTTCCTAATTCTGAACTCTTGGAAATCTACGGTCCACATGTCCCTGACAACGGACGATCGAGATTTACTCCGGACTTCGGGACTTATAGGAATTCTTCCCTTGGCACAACAATGACCAAATTCTCTTGAAGTGTCGAAGTCCAGAGTAAATCCCGACCGTCCGTTGTCATGGACACGTGGACCGCAGATTTCTGAGAGTTCGAAATTTGGAAATTCGGGAGGAAGTGTTGGTTAAGGTTGGGAAATTCCTGAAGCCTAGAGTCCAAAGTGAACACAGACCATTGATATGAGGTAAACATCAACCATCATATCTGTGGATTTGGTGCTTCACGATTTCATAGATATTGTGTGTTGAAGCGGAGAAAAGTCCCAAATCCCAGAGCCCCGGAGTTCCTTTGAGCCATATATCTTGGCAAGGAGTGTGGACCGTTGATCCCCGGAACCCTTCGAGAGTTCGCCAGTTCAGATATTCAGGAGAATTAGAGTGTTTTGTTAGTAAATCCTCCGAAGCCTGAAGTCCCAAAGTCCTGAATAACACGTTTTAGTTGAGCGCTTGGCTCTAGCCCACGGTCACATGAGATTTCCACGGAAGAAAAGGGGCTAGCATCTATGGTATTGAAGTGAAGGTAAAAATGGATTAGAGTAAAGATCCTACGGGTTTTTCAAGAGCTACATAAGAAAAGGGGCCTATGTACATTAGAGGGGATCCAACAGGGATCTGAGCGCCACTTCAACTCCTGTGTGAATGATCCTAGTTTGGGAGGTCGCGCGAGCCCCCGAAGGAGGGGTGGGGCTTTGAATCAATTGGTATCATAGATGATTCTCTGTTTACAAACAGTAGGTAGAGAGGGATATTATTAGAGCTCAAAAAATATTTTTTTATGATACTATAAAGTGGTATAAAAGAAGGAATAAGCCTGTGAGAGAAGAAATATTTAGAGCCATGCCGCCAAGAAGACGTAGGGAGAGACCTGTGGTCAATGAAACTGTGGAGGAGGAAATGCGACAACTTTGTGAAAGGTTGGACGCCATGGAACAAACACAAAGGAGAGCACCAGAGACTGGTAATGTCAGTGAAGCTGAAAGTGAAGATATAGAAGAAGAATTTGTTGGAGAACAAGCAACTGATGAGCGATTGCTGAGAGATGTTGTCAAGCTAGGAACCAGAGAAAAGATGAAAGTCTCGATGTATGAAGGTAATTTGAATGTAGAAGAATTTATTGACTAGATAAGTTCTTTAGAAAAGTACTTTGACTATGAGGAGATTTATGATGAAAAGAAAGTAAAGCATGCGGTGACTAGATTGAAGGGACATGAAAATTTATGGTGGGATGAGTTGCAAGATGACAAAAGGAGGAAAGGTAAGTCCGAGTTGGGATAGAATGGTATACAAGCTTAAGGATAAGTTCATACCCAAGGATTACCAGTTAAATTTGTTCAGAAGGTTGTAGAATATGAGACAAAAAGGTTTATCGGTGAAGAAATATACTGAAGAATTTTATAAGTTGAATATAAGAGAAGGACACAGGGAGAACGATGAAGAAAAAGTTGCTAGGTACATTAATGGATTGAGGTATGAAATCCATGATGATATTAGTATGATAATGATGAGGACTGTAGAAGATGATTATCAGGTAGCCCTGAAGGCATAAGACAAATTGGCAAGGAAGCAAAGACATAGGAATAGAGGAAAGAGTCCTAACAGAGGAAGAGGAATCACCAGAGAGAAGTTCCATAAATACAGGGGAGAAGCTTGAGGATTTAACACTCAGAAATATAGAGGAGGAAGTTATAGAGGAGGATACTCTAGAGGAAGTAATCCTTTTCCAAGAGGTAGAGGAAGAGGTAAAGGAGGAGAAGTGAAGTGTTATGCTTGTGGGAAAACATGGCACATGTCTTGGGAATGTACTGAAAAGAAGAATGCAGGAGTTAGAGAAGCTCACATTTCTGAGGTGCAACAGAGGAATGCGGAGATGTAAATGAAATAAGAATAAAATGAAGAGGGAATATCGCTCATGATGAGGATAACTCTCGTAAATCCATAAAAAGAGGTACGAGAACCAGTCCAGAGAAACAATTTATTCAGAACTGCTTGCAAGACCAGAGACAAAGTATGTAAGGTAATCATAGATAGTGGGACCACTGAAAACTTAGTATCCAAGAATATGTGATCCAGGTGGATATCGGTGGCCACCCACCTTTTCCAACTGGCTCAAAATAGTTTTCTGACAATTTTGACAATTTACTATTTTTAGCAGTTTTAACTTTCGAGGCCATTTTGAGGGCCTAAATGAATGTTTTTAAAGATTGAGCTTCTCAATGATAGATGAAGGAATGATTGAGCCCCCAAAATTAATCTCCTCGATGATACCTTTCCAACAAGCTATCATACACCTAAAACAAATATCGCATGCAAAAGTTACGACCCCAGGAAGTTGATGTACTAACTTACCCAGACGGGGCCCACATGACTTTTGGCGCTTCATCTCCTAGGGTTAGGTTTTTGGATGTCTAGGGTTTTCGGCATTCCCGTTTATTGTAAAAAGGCCTTCAGAGCCTCATTGTAATAATCTTGTTTTGAATGAGCGCAACCGTCACATCTCTTCTCAGAGATAAGCCGCCACCATTTCAACAAGCTTGTTTCTGTTGCATTTTACAGTTTCAACTTATTTCCTTATTGAATAGAAAACTAGTTTTACTGTATCTCTGTTATTTTGTGTTAAGCACCTGTTAATAATCTATAGTCATTTCATTCTGCTCATAAAATCTGGATAAGTGGTATCAGAGAGGTCTTCTCCTTGTCGTCTTAATGCATGTCCCCAACGAGGTCGGAGTACAAAGAGTTGGGTCTCGAGCTTGTTTATCTTGAAGACAAAATCTCTCACACACCCAAGTGACCTCTCATGACAGGAGAAAAGAAAGATGACGAGACATGAGATCCTTTCAAACTGTTGATTGAGGAAGACCTCATGCAACAAAGGAACGAGATGATGGATAGTTTCACGTAAATCCTTCGATGACTACCAACATGCTACACATCTTCTTTGAGTGGAGGTGCCATCCCCTTCAAGGTACAAATAAACTTTGATGTTCCTATATTTCAAGGTTAGATGGACGAAGATGTTATAGAAAAGTGGTTGAATCTATTAGAAGGGTATTTTTCTATCCATAACTTTTCGAATAGAGAAAATATTACTTTTGTGCTCCTCAAAACCAAGAGTATGTCCATTAAACAATTAATGAAAGATTGTACAAAGAAAAAAGTAGTCGGTTAGCAAGCAAGAAAGAGCTTAGTGACACATGCACATGAGAATGGAAATAAGTAGTGATGTACATGATATTAGAAAATATAAAAATGATGTTGAGATGCATGTAATAGAAAAACATCATTATCATGTAGCCCATACAATTGCGTCATATGATTCACAATTTTGGCATCGAAAACACAATATTAAGTGTGGTACGAATAATGTGTTAACATACACATTTTAGTCACGGGAAACATTGTTGACAGGTTTCGTGCCAAATCAATGACTTTATGATTTGTTTCCCTGTAGGAGCATAAAGTTCCCGGAGGCCTCCTTCATATATTTAAATCCAATTCAAGGATCAATATATTAATAGTTTCAAGAATCTATGTTAAAGGACATGTGATATGGATGAGAGATGAGTGAAGAACCTTTAAATTCGATAAAGAAATTTCCTGTGAGAAATCTGAACTTTACCCTAGCCCCTTTGTACATATTTTTGGTGATCCACCGAGTTGAGTTTTTAAACACAAAAATGTTATGTTTGGATGTTTTTTGGGCATACGGACTCAAGGGAATTGATGAAATTTGATTTTGGGGCCCACAAATTTGAAAACGTCGATTAAATGGTTTTCTACAAGTGAGGCAACTTTCACTTATCGCTTTATTAAAGAAAATAAAATGAGAGAATATTGATGCATCCAACCATTTATTTTGAAGGTATCAAATTATATTACACTAAAAATCAATAGGTTCTTCAATGCAAGTATGAAAGAAATATTTATAGCTTTATCAATGTTGAAACCAAGGAGTTTCGTCGACAATTAATTTATTTAAAATTTTAATGTTTTCTAAGGTTGCTTCGAGGTGTGTTTTTGGTCATAATTGAAATGGTGAGGCCTAATGATGGCGTTGAGGTATAAAAAGTCATGTTTTTAGGCTTGCATTAGATCGTGAACAGGTATGAAGCCTCTAGGGCCCAAGTCACTCCCTGTTACCACCAAAGAGGCGAATAAGCTATGAGACTAATGAGAAGCCATGGATGTTGGACCTATTATTTCATGAACTAGTCAGCTTGTGAAAAGTCCCAACACAGGTGCTAACTAGGGAAAGAAGATGCGAAGTGCACCACTTTCACCTCGATACACTTTTCACTGTACTTTAGGCCAACTCCTAGAAGCCACGTGGGTATCCCAAATAATGAAAGTAAACCTATTTAATTGAAATAAAACCATGCAATCATATATATAGTTTAGTTTAATGAATCCACAATAAATGTAACAAGACTATGCATATGATTCCAATTAGAAATTACAATGCTCTAAAGATAATCAAACAGAAATAGTTGCATGAACCACAATTATATCCACTTCAAAGAAAGGTTAGGCTCTAGTGGATGTGTGTGTCAAATCTTATGTGTAATATAAACAACATTAACAACTTCATATTTGTATTAAGTCTATCACTCAACAAACAAAACTCAAAAGAGGTTAGAACCACTTTAAGCTACTTTAGGGCACAAAGAGTGAATATGTTTAGCATTAATCAAAGGTTCAATGTGTGCATGTGTTTGCCACTTGATTATATGCTAGTATAGGACAATATTATGGATATCCTTTCACTTATAAATATGTTTTATTAAATAAAACACATAAATTTTCAGATTTACGTAATGGAACTACGATCCAAGAGAGAGGTTAAGCACAAGAGATAAATATGTCTTGGATGTTTCCACCTGGGCAAGATATATTATATAAAACAACAACCAAACAATTTCTAGAGACAAGTTCTACATATGTATAAACATTAACTAAGAAATAAATTGTAAAATAGATGGTGAATCTCCCTAGGGTTTCACAAGTTAGCATTCAAAATTCACCAAATAAAATCTCTATGTAAATTATGAACAAATAAAAGAACATTAGAGATTAAAACAACCTCTGTATATGTAATATAATATTGTTAAACAATATATAAATGGAATAGAGGCTAGGAATTAACAAAACACCTTGAAGCACCAAACCCTAGCCTCAGGGTTTCACCAAATCTGATTTTTAATGTTGCAATTTAATTTCCAGATTTGAGAATCACCTTAAATCATCCCACAACATGTTAGATAACACCAAAAATCTCAATCCAATAGGACCAATTTTCCTCCTTATGGTTAGAGATACACAATTAAGCATAAACCCTAGGATTAATTTGTATAGGAGATGAAATAATATGTTAACTTTACATTAGACAATGAAAGAAATATGAATAAATAATTTTCTTTGATTTTTTACCATTAGATTTCCTTATAAACAACCAAAAAAAAGCATTTTTTTTTTGTTTTTTGATTGATTGTTGGATATAGGACTAGTTATTTTTTAATCCAATTAGGGCTTATGGGGTCAAGAAATATGCCCCTCTAAAAATTGGTCACTTCTACCTTAAGGACTAGGGTAAGAGATCAGAACAATAGGGCAAAATAATATCCACCTATTCAATTAATTGTATTCACAAATGATATCCAATAATTCACAATGATTTGAAATGATTGGAGAGCCTCTATGTATAGAGGAGGATTCTACATCCTTCTCATTATTTGTTAATTCTTTCTCCCTAAAATTAGCCTAGGAGACTAAGAAATAATACTTGTCATCCCCACAAATAAGGAGAATAATTAAATACATAATCAAATGATGACACATGTACATAAAACCCTCATGAGAGAGGGACATCCCACAAAGAATGAGGTCGATTTTCTCTTCTATCCCAATGTTCCAAGGAAAGAGTGATGTCGAGGCCTCAAAACATGGTGAAGTATCCTCCCACGAAAGCAAAGCTCCAAAGTTTATCTCCTCCAAGTGGAGCAACCTCATGAAAATGTGGAGAAGGACCTCAAAAGTGGGTTACCTCCTCAAAATGCGCTCAAGGAATGCTCAAAATATATCTCCTAAGAATGCTCCATAAGGCAAGAAAGATGCTTCTCCAAGTCAAAATATTACCAAAAACACTTTTATGGATGTCACAAATCCCACATGAGTGGGCAGACTCTCAAATTGTGTAAGGAAAGTCTCCAAAAGTAATGAAAAATGAGGGTGCTTAGGAATCTCCAATGTGTCATGTGTAGAGGATGTCCATGAATTAAAAATTAGCCAAAATGTGCCTCAGAGGATGTGACCAATTCCTCAAGGTATATGTACTACCTAGAGAACTATAGCTTTGCCTCAAGAGACGTGAAACTGAGTTAACATCTATAGAATTATCTCTGATAGCATATGGACAAAGTGTGGTGAATACATAATATAGTAATCCATGCTTAGGAATATAATAAGTGTGATATACATAGGTGTGATAACTTTTACAAATAGAAACCCTTTTACATCATATACAAAGGGGTAAGAGAGACTAGTAGCTCCCATAGATCATATGTCCTAGTAGATCCACCCCAAGATGGTTGCATACTATCCCAGATCATAAATGGATGACATGATGAAGAGTTATCAACATCAAGGGGCAGTTGACCGTAGCCATAAAAACAAATCCCATCCTTAAATGGGGACTAAAAGGATGGGCCATGATCGACCACATGGGGTCCGAAGATATTACATAGGCCCTCCACCAATACACATAACATCTAAGCATGGTCTAATACAATACATAAGTGAAAATACAACCACACTTTTGGCTCTGTTATAGCACAAGTTGTAGGTTGGGAAAATCCCCACCCAACCGCAAAATGGTGAAAACTAAGAGAACACCTACCCACTATCACCTTAGGTAGGTATTCCCATCACTTTAGAGGTGAAGTAATCACCTCAAGGGGGGAATCTTGGTGACCCTAGGGGGAAATGAGATGGAAAGTCATATGATGGAAGTATAGCCCCTACAGGTAAAGATACTAAGTGTAGAAGAGCCAAGTATGCATGTGATATGTTAGGTGGACAAGAAAGTTAATCTTTTTGTCCCTAATTGTAGAAACAAACATAAATATATATCGTGATAAAATGATGATAAGAACCACAAAGAAATATGCTAAAATTCTAGTTAAATAAACAAGAGACAAGCTAGTAAATACTAGTTTAACCCAAGTGTTAGCGATAAATCTTGTCATTGGTTCGAGAAGCATGCGGGTCTGCAAGTTGCATGCAGTGCTCAAGCGCAGCTCTGGAGAGTTCTTGTTTTTCTCCAAGTATCAAATCAAGCGAGCGTGCAAAGTCTTGCCATTGACAGCTGAGATCCGTCCGCAAAAAAAAAAATCAACGATTATCGGGGTGTCAGAGTTTCCCATCTACTCGACATTTAGCAGCAGAGAAGTCCCTTCTCTTTAGAGGCTGAATACAGGTCGTCTGATCCAGAGGCACGTGGCAAGAGATCCCACAAAGTCGGGGATCGAGGAACTGAAAGTCCTGTGCACATGGTAGCAGAAATCCTGATATCCCGATGCCCAATTTCCCGATGTCGGGGGAAGCTTTCAATAGTGGAAGACAGGTGGCAGGCTATGCACCAAGGAGCCAACCGTCAACAAGTCAACGACCATAAGCCATCGGGTTTGGGGGAATCGCAAGCTTAGTGGACACAAACATCGTGTCGTCAAAAACGCCGAAATCCCGATGGAAAGTTGGACCACGGTCGCACAGGGACAGGTCATATGGACTATGGTCTAGTCGGTAGGGGCTAATTCCTGGGATCACATATCGGGGATCCCGGAGGCAAGGAACTCGCGCATTTCAAACTCGCGAGTCCCGAATCCTGAATTCCCGAAAATCCCAAAGCTTCATCGTATACATCCACCATATGTCCTTTGCTGCCACGTCTTCTTTCCATATCATGCTAACCACAGTTTTTCGGCCATTGTGTTCCTCCACCTGGTTCGTACACTTCAACACCCATGGATCCTGCCACTTGTATCTGCCCTATCGTTTTCCTGCCCGATCACCGTCCACTCACCACTCCACGTCACTCATCAATCCTACCATGATTTCTCCAAGAAAGATTCAAATGGAAGAATATGAAGGTTTCCATGTCCTGCAGGCACAGGATCGGCTAGGGCCTTCCCCGATTCCAATGAAACAGTTATTGAAGCAGATGAGGGTAGTTGGACATCATTTCCTCCATAAATGGAAAACCAAGAAATGAATGCAAGCCTGTCAATTCAGTCACAGGGCCTTTGGAACACGATTGCATCTGACTGAAGTTCACGAACATCCAGAGACTGCAGACGCAGTAAATGTGAAGACATAATGTCTTCAATGCGATGTCTCGATTTTGCTTCCAGTGTTTTGTTCCAAATATATGTAGGCATTTTTGCCATTTTGTAATATATCGATGGTTGACCAGAGCTCCCAAGTGGTAAAATTTTAATGAAGCATTGTTGTTCTGGTTATGTATGAGCTTTGGAGACTTCTTGCCTTATGAATGCCAGTTTCTATCATATCTTTGTTTACACTGTGTTAGAGCAGCTCGGAATTGGAGGATCCAGTCGAGCTGTGACTATTATAGGATGATGTTGTAATGGATCACTGTAATAGTTACAGAGTCTCTAATCAGTCCCTGTAATTGCCTTAACGCTGAATGACTTGGAATTGGAGGATCCAGTCAAGTCCTCTTTCAGTTTCTTGAAGCCCTGAACCAGGAGGATCCTGTTTTCGGAGTTTTTCCTCTGCAAACTGTTGCAAGCCTGATGCCTTGAGCTGTTTGTTCACTTTATTTTAAGTCTTCCACCTGTTCATCTTTAAATCAACCCACTGGTTGAAGTTGGGATTCCAGACCTCCTCGGTCTTTTATATACCAGACTCAGTCCCTGAGTTAGAGTGATACCTCCGAGAGTCATTATCTCCATTTGATCACCCATTATAAACAAATTGTGACATAAACTGATGGGCGTTGGGCTCTCCTCCTGCAAGCAATCCAGGAGTGACTTCTAACGCTAACATTTCTGGCACCGTTGCCGGGGACGGAATTGAGGATTTTCCCTGGGTAGAATGACATTGAGCCTCTGAATCCGAAGGTGCATAGGATCTTCAGAGCCTTTCAAATTGATAATTTTTCACCTGGCGACTCCATTGTGACGACTCTGCTGGAGAGAACCTGCTCTGTTAATTGTGGCTTACAGAGGCAGGCATACGCGGTCTCACCCACAACTGCCTCTAGCTACGCCCGAAACAAATCCAGAGGTGGTGCTCAGAAAGGGAAAGGCCTCCTAAGAAGAAGCATCCGTCACCGAACCAAGTAATCCACCATATCCTTCTGTTGGAGCTTCGTTTTCTCCTCCTCAGATTTTTGACAGGCCTGTCTCTGCAGTTTCCCGTTTCTTAAATTTTGGGAGTGTTCCTATTGAGTTTTCCCCTCCCGATCTGGGACCAGAGGGACAAGACTTTGTCACTCCCCTCTCCCCTGAAGCTACACCTTGGCGTAGACCCAGGACCGCAGAAGACTTCCCCACTCTTGCGCAAGGAGGAGCACCTGCTGACTGGAGCTCGATAGCCTGTTCCCTGAATCACCTCTTTTTTCCCACCCCACTTCGAGATTTATCCTCAATAACCCCTTTGCAAACTCCTTCTCCTCTGATTTCTCCTCCACCTAACATCCATATGGCTGGTGCTAATCCCCCTTTGAACGGAATGGACGCCATAGTCGCTGCCAGATACGCTCCCTTAGTTCTTCCCCATCCTATGAATCCTCTCCCTGCTGGAGATTACTTGAAATACATGCCCAAGTTCACTGGGGAAGGAGACTTAACTGCTGAAGAGCACCTAGCTGCTTTCTACAGTTATGCAGACAACCTCAATATTGAAAACGAGGATGTCTGGATGAGAGTTTTCGTTCAGAGCCTAGATGGTGAAGTGAGGAAGTGGTTTAGAGGATTGGCCCCAGGATCTATTGCTGGGATTGAGGCTCTGGATAGTGCTTTCTTGAGGCAGTGGGGAGATAGGAAGGACTTCATGTATTACATGAAAGAATTCAGGTCTTTGAAAAAGATGGAAGGAGAGTCGGTCTCTGACTTCTCCAAAAGATTTAACAATATGTATAACAAGATCCCTGCAGAGATAAAGCCCTCAGAAGCCTCTGCCCAAATATCCTATGCGGGCGCCTTTGACCCTGATTTCTGCCTTTTGCTGAGAGAAAGAAGAGCCACCTCCTTAGTCCAAATGCAAGATGCAGCCATAGAAGTGGAATCCAATGTGTTAGCAGCTGACAGACTGAGAAACAAGGCCGACACAAACAGAAGAAAGGGAAGGTCAGAAGCCTCGACTTCTGGATCATTGGCGCCTCACCCTCAAGTGGATGAACTGACCAAGATGGTGAAGTCTCTATCCACAGAGATGGAGAGGATAAGGATGGAAGGGAGGCAGGCGTATAAAGGCCCTCAGATCGCTAAAAACAAGGGAGGTTTCAGGAGGCCAAATAATTTTACTCCCCCGAATGTGCAGAAAGAGAAGGGAAGAGACAAAGAAGACCAGAAGATTCAGGCCCCTTTTCAAAACAATTTTGTGATCGAGGGGGGAGAAAGAGAATCAGAGGAGCTTGATCCTGAAATCCACTGCGTTGGGGACACTCCTCCTTTTCCTCATCTCACTCAATTTGCATACGAGGAGTCTCTCATGGACATCCAACTGAACGAGCTAAGCAAGGGAGACAAGGCTAGTGGCGGCCGAGGCAGGTACAACCTAAGATCTGATAAAAAGATGGCAGCACCTGATATTCCTCAGTAGTCCATTAGAGAAGAGAGACCTGCTAATGAAGAAACAAATGATCACAGAGGTAATAAAGCTCAACCCCCCTCCCCCATTGTACATAATCATGTTCCTGAAATTAAGGAAATTCCAAAGCCTACATCTTCTTTTAATTTTGAGCATGAGATTCAAAGGATAAGAATCCCTGTGCCCCTCACTGAGTTGATTAAACATGGCAAATTAAAAAAATGCTTCTCTGAGCTCTTGCGATATGAATCCTCATGCCTTCCCTCAGACTCCATAAACCTCCAAGACGAAAAACCAGCAGTTGTCCTAGGGCCCATGGTAGAAGATAGAGATGATTCATCCCCTCCCTTCTACACCTCCTTGAACATACATGACAAAGTGTTGCATAACTGTTTGATGGATTCAGGGGCCTCTCATAACCTCATGCCCAAAACTGTCATGGAATATTTGGGACTAGAAGTTACCAGGGCCTATCATGACCTCTATTCTTTTGACTCCAGGAGAGTTCAGTGTCTTGGAGTGATCAAAGACCTGGTTGTGACCTTGTTTCAATTGCCCATGAAAAGTGTGGTCATGGATATCGTAGTAGCCGATGTCCCCCCCAAGTTTGGAATGTTGTTATTGAGATCTTGGATAAAAAGACTGGGGGGAACCTTGCAGATGGACCTCACATATGCTACTATCCTAGTGTTCGGATGAGAGCACAAAAGACTGTACAGGGAATTTCAATTGGCCTATATAATCAGTGATGAAGCCAACCCCACCAACCATCCTATCTTTGCCTTAGACACTGATTTAGGCTCCAGTTTACTACAACTCACCCATGCCCCAGAGCCGTCTCTGAGACTTAGAAAAAATCCCACTGTTTCCCCTGAAGCTCCTCTCTCCATCGCCCCAATCTGGAAAATGTTTTTTGATGGAGCATGTTCTCGAGAAAGCGCTGGAGATGGAGTAGTTTTTGTGTCACCTGCTCAGGAAACCATATCTCTATCATACAAATTAGAATTTGAAGCTACCAATAATGTGGCAGAATATGAGGCTCTCGTTCTGGGACTAAGGGCTGCGAGGGAAATGGGAATTCAGGAAGTGGTAGTGTTCGGGGATGCAGAGTTGGTGGTCCAGCAGGTCAGAAACGCTTATCAAGCTAAGCATCCTTGACTCAGGAGTTACAGGAATGAGTTCTGGGACCTTGTTGACAGTTTCTTCTCAGCATTTAATATTTCTTTCATCCCCAGAGAGGAGAACACCTTGGAAGATTCCTTGGCTGCATCGGCTAGCAATTTCAAAGTACCTCTGCCACCCAAATTCAGATATGATGTGGAAATAAGGTACAGACCCTCCATACCTGACAACGTCAAACATTGGAAGGTATTCGAGGACGATCTTGAGGTCAGGAGGTTCTTAGAGACTGTTGATGAATTTTCAGAGATGCACATAGACCAAGATGTCGTCTCAGAGGAAGAGCCTGATGGAGGTAATCTTCTGAATAAGATTGCAGGGCGTGACATTGTACAGCTGCCCAACAACCATATTCCTAGGGGACTAGTTCCCTTGGAAAGGATTTTTGATAGTAATGATGTGTCTGTAAAAGGAAAGGTCTCGTAAGAGGACGCTGATACTATTCAGTGCAACATTGGAACCGAGAGTGAGCCCAAATATGTCAAATTGTCAAGAAGTCTGACGGGGGAGCAGAGGTCTGAATACATTAGACTCTTAAAGGGATTTGCTTATGTGTTTTCCTAGACCTACCAAGACCTTAAAACCTATGACACCTCTGTCATCGAACATAAAATCCCATTAAAGGAAGAGGCGAAGCCTTTCAGGCAGAAGCTAAGGCAGATCAATCCCATGTTGCTGCCTATCATGGAGAGAGAAKTGAAGAAGTTGCTACAAGCTCAGATCATTGTACCACTGAGATATTCAGAGTGGGTGGCTAACTTGGTGCCAGTAAGGAAAAAGAATGGAGAGATCCGACTCTGTGTAGACTTCAGAAACCTGAACAGAAGCTCGTGAAAAGATAACTACCCCCTGCCAAAGATGGAGCATATACTGCAGAGGGTGACAGGAGCTTCCAGGATGTCTATGATTGATGGTTTCTCTGGCTACAATCAGGTCTCTGTTCTGCCTGAAGACAGGGAAAAGACATCGTTCACCACTCCATGGGGCACGTTCATGTATGTTAAGATGCCATTCGAACTAATGAATGCGGGGGCGACTTTCCAACGTGCCATGGACATAGCCTTTGTTGGGGAAAAGGACAAATTTGTGGTCATTTATCTGGATGACATCACAGTATTTTCAAGATCTGATGAAGAACACCGTCGCCACCTCAGGAAATTTTTCTTGAAATGCAGAAAGTTTGGCATTTCATTAAACCCCAAGAAGTCTCTGTTTTCCATGCAGGAGGGGAAATTACTAGGCCACATAGTATCAGCAGGAGGAGTCAGGATTGATCCCAGCAGAGTCAAGGCGATACAAGCTTTATCAATCCCAAGGTCTAGGAAGGAGGTCCAATCTTTCCTTGGTAAAATCAATTTCCTGAGGAGGTTTGTGCCTAACTTTGTTGAGGAGGTAAATCTTATTACAGCTATGTTAAAAAAAGAAAATGAAGTAAAGTGGACTTCGCAATCGCGACACTCCTTTGAGCAAATCAAGTGTTAAGGTCCTAACCCGCACATAGGTAGATCAATGTATTTGGATGTAATAAAGGTCAATATTAATAAGACCTTTCAATAAAATAGAATAAGGCAGATGTAAGAAGACCTAATAGAAGCTTCTGCTTCTAGAAGGATCTTCC
>ML784127.1:298047-330026 GCA_009831015.1 Picea engelmannii | reverse complement strand
ATTAATAATACCTTTCAATAAAATAGAATAAGGCGGATGTAAGAAGACCTAATAGAAGCTTCCGCTTCTAGAAGGATCTTCCTCTAGATGCTTCTCTTAATAGACATAGTTAGTATAAATAAGGGTCGAGGGTATGAAAAACCATAGTAGGGATATTATTGTAATAGAGCGCTACTCGACTGGAGGTTTCCCCCTCGAAGAGGCCTGTGAACATTGCTATCTTATTCAAAGTGATATTTCTGTTGCTATTTCGTATATCATTTCTGTGTATTGTGAAGATTATGCTGGATATTTTACTGTTATTCTGTCATTTCTAGCATTTCGTTTCTGTTCTGCATATTTTATATATCTGGTATCTTGCATCAAGAAAGCCCTGACTGAAGCTCCTGTTCTTATCAGTCCCGATTATTCGAAGGATTTCCTTATCTTCTCCTTTGCCTCTCCTGACACAGTAGCTGCCGTTCTATTACAGGCAAATGACGGTGGGTTAGAACAACCTATTGCTTACTTCATCCGAGCACTAAGGGATTCTGAAGTCAGGTATGATACTATGGAGAAGCAAGGTTATGCTCTGGTGAAATCTCTCAAAGCTTTTAGAACCTACATTCTGCAATCAAGGATCATCGCCTATGTCCCCTCGGCTGTTGTTAAAGATATTCTTATTCAGCCTGACATAGACGGGAGAAGGAGTAAATGGATAGCCAAAATCCTGGAGTTCGACCTGGAAATAAGGCCCACCAAGTTGATCAAAGGGAAAGGCTTAGCCAAGTTGTTGGCTGAAGCAAATTGCCAAGATTTGGGGATAAGTTTCATCAGCGAATGCTCAACTATTCAACAGGATCGGCTATCTGACATGGATCATCAAAGGGAGCCCCCATTGGCTCAATGTCCTTAGTACAAGGATGTCATATACTTTTTGCAGGAGTTGCGGCCTCCAGATGGCCTGCAAAAAAGCAAAGCAAGAGCTCTAAAGCTCAAAGCAGTCGGATACTTCCTAATTGATCAAGCGTTGTATTGGAAAGACCCTCTGGGAGTGCTTTTAAAATGCCTTAGTCCACCAGAGGCCGAGATGATCATGGCTGAATTCCACAATGGTCTATGTGGAGGGCACCATTTCTGGAGAGCCACAGCCCAAAAATCCTCAGGGCTGGGTACTACTGGCCTACCATATTTACTGATGTCTGCAAAGGGTTCAGAGTCTGCATCAATTGTCAAAAATTTGCAGGAAAGTAGCAACTTAGGTCTTTGTCATTAAAACCAATGGTAGTTTCAGAGCCTTTCCAAAAGTGGGGCCTAGATTTTATTGGAGAAATTCACCCTCCCTCCAGCAGGCAACATAGGTGGATCCTGAACACTACAGATTTCTTTACCAAGTGGATTGAATCTATTCCCACCAGGAGTGCTTCCCACAAGGTAATCATCGGGTTCTTGGAGGACCTCATCACAAGGTTTGTCTATCCAAATAAGATTGTCACTGATAATGCAGCTGCTTTCGGATCTGAGCCATTGGTAAGGTTCTGTGAGAAGTTCGGAATTAAGCTGATTCACTCCACCCCATATTACCCACAAGGCAATGGTTTAACAGAGTCCTCCAACAAAGGTTTAATAAGAATCATCAAAAGGCTGTTGGAAGACAACCAAAGGGCTTGGAACTCGAAGCTTAAATTCGCCCTATGGGCTGATCGGGTGACTACAAAGAGAGCTACCGGTCTCTCCCCTTTCCAGTTAGTCTAGGGAGTCGAAGTTGTCTTCCCTTCTCAGCTAGCCATCCCTGTAGCGAAATTCCTCCAGGACCATCAGGAGGAACCTGATGACATGATCAGGAGGATTCATCAGCTAGTGGAGGTCCAGCAGGCCAGAGAACAGACATTGGACAGGATCCAGGAACATCAACAGAAAATCAAGAAGGTCTTCGATAGGAAAGCCAAGAAGGAGCAGTTCCAGGAAGGAGACCTGGTGCTAAAATGGGATGCTCCTAAACAAGATAAGGGCAAACACAACAAATTTGAAGCCCTGTGGATTGGGCCTTTTAGAATCTCCGAGGCTTTCTCAAACAACACATACAAGTTACGAGATTTAGAAGGTGAAGAGGTTTTCGGCAGCCCAGTGAATGGGAATTTCCTAAAAAAATATTTTGTTTGAGTCTCAGATGAATCTTTGTTTGTAAATATTGTCCTTTTGTTTCTCAGTTCGTTTTCATTTTTATTTTTGTGGCCTAATAATGACCCCATAGCCCAGCATAAAAGCGACTGGAACTGCAGGAGTAGTTCTTAGAGCATCGCAGGGACGACTCTATCCCCCATGGAGCCTGATGTTAGCGATAAATATTGTCACTGGTTCGAGAAGCACGCGGGTTTGCAAGTTGCACGCAGTGCTCAAGCGCAGCTCTGGAGAGTTCTTGTTTTTCTCCAAGTATCAAATCAAGCGAGCGTGCAAAGTCTTGCCATTGACAGCTGAGATCCGTCCGCAAAAAAAAAAATCAACGGTTATCGGGGTGTCGGAGTTGCCCATCTACTCGATCTTCAGCAGCAGAGAAGTCTCTTCTCTTTAGAGGATGATTACAGGTCGTCCGATCCAGAGGCACGTGGTGAGAGATCCCACAGAGTCGGGGATCGGGGAACTGAAAGTCCCGCGCACATGGTAGCAGAAATCCCGATATCCCAATGCCCGATTTCCCGATGTCGGGGGAAGATTTCAATAGTGGAAGACAGGTGGCAGGCTATGCACCAAGGAGCCGACCGTCAACAAGTCAACGGCCATAAGCCATCGGGTTTCGGGGAATCGCAAGCTTAGTGGACAAAAACATCGTGTTGTCAAAAACGCCGAAATCCCGATGGAAAGTTGGACCACGGTCGCACAGGGACAGGTCATATGGACTATGGTCTAGTCGGTAGGGGCTAATTCCTGGGAAAAGGAGCTCATCACATATCGGGGATCCTGGAGGCAAGGAACTCGCGCATTTCAAACTCGCGAGTCCCGAATCCCGAATTCCCGAAAAGCCCAAAGCTTCATCGCATATATCCACCATCTGTCCTTTGCCGCCACGTCTTCTTTCCATATCATGCTAACCACAGTTTTTCGGCCATTGTGTTCCTCCACCTAGCTCGTACACTTCAACACCCATGGATCCTGCCACTTGTATCTGCCCTATCATTTTCCTGCTCGATCACCGTCCACTCACCACTCCACGTCACTCATCATTCCTACCATGATTTCTCCAAGCAAGATTCAAATGGCAGAATATGAAGGTTTCCATGTCCTGCAGGCACAGGATCGGCCATGGCCTTCCCTGATTCCAATGAAACAGTTATTGAAGCAGCTGAGGGTAGTTGGACATCATTTCCTCCATAAATGGAAAACCAAGAAATGAATGCAATCCTGTCAATTCAGTCACAGGGCCTTTGGAACACGATTGCGTCTGACTGAAATTCACGAACGTCCAGAGACCGCAGACACAGTAAATGTGAAGACGTAATGTCTTCAATGCGATGTCTCGATTTTTCTTCCAGTGTTTTGTTCCAAATATATGTAGGCATTTTTGCCATTTTGTAAGATATCGATGGTTGAGCAGAGCTCCCAGGTGGTAAAATTTCAATGAAGCATTGTTGTTCTGGTTATGAATGAGCTTTGGAGACTTCTTGCCTTATGAATGCCAGTTTCTATCATATCTTTGTTTACACTGTGTTAGAGCAGCTCAGAATTGGAGGATCCAGTCGAGCTGTGACTATTATAGGATGATGTTGTAATGGATCACTGTAATAGTTACAGAGTCTCTAATAAGTTCCTGTAATTGCCTTAACGCTGAATGACTTGGAATTGGAGGATCCAGTCAAGTCCTCTTTCAGTTTCTTGAAGCCCTGAACCAGGAGGATCCTGTTTTCGGAGTTTTTCCTCTACAAACTGCTACAAGCCTGATGCCCTAAGCTGTTTGTTCACTTTCTTTTAAGTCTTCCACATGTTCATCTTTAAATCGACCCACTGGCTGAAGTTAGGATTCCAGACCTCCTCGGTCCTTTATATACCAGACTCAGTCCTTGAGTTAGAGTGATACCTCCGAGAGTCATTATCTCCATTTGATCACCCATTATAAACAAATCGTGACATAAACTGATGGGCATTGGGATCTGCTCCTGCAAGCAATCCAGGAGTGACTTCTAACGCTAACACCAAGAATGAAAGAACAATACTTTAGCATGAAACAAGGATGAAATGAAATAGTATTGCAGAAGATATAATTGTATCCTTATGGCTGTAGCAAACAACTTGTTACATCAAATAAATGAGCCACCAAAAATCACATGTAATCCACCCAAAAGATGCGCCAGGCCTAGTATATTGTAGGGGTAAATTATTAGCAACTTCTGATGGTTGAGTAGTGAGTTATTAAGAGGTTTTTATTAGGGTTTCTTCATCCCTAATGGTTGTATATGAAAAGTTATGACAGAAACAAGAAGACAAGAGAACTGAGATGCCCTGGAGGGGTTAGCAACCTTAAGGAATCCACAAAAGTATCCAACTTAAACAAGATTGATATATCACCAAAACATCTTTACTATTGCAAACAATTTTATTTCTCCAATGAAAAAAATCAGATTAGTTCCTTTATAATTGGGTGATGGAGTCTTTAAAGCACAAGTTAGATCAACAAGATCCCTAGGGGTGTAAATCCGCTTAATCCCTAGGGTATTCCAATCAAACTAGGGTAAGTCTAGGAGGTTATACACACTCATATTTCTCTTAAAAATTGTTTTCCAAGAATGATGCAGGAGCATCGTCAACAAGTACACGTGGCAGAACAACTCAATGCCTAAGGGACAATCCAGAGTCTCGAACGCTAGCCAGTATTACAAATATTTTGAAGCGATAGAAAATAAAAGAGGAAAGATCACACGCGTGGAGACAAAATGAGCATGCTTGACTTGGGAGCTTAACCCTAGTCTCAATGTAACCAAAATTAGATAGCATTACGCGAATATCTCTATGTATAAAGAGAGATTTTGTACGCCCAAAAGAGGGGTTACAAGAATTATGAGCAAGCAGGAATCTCAGAGAAGTAGTTGTTGCTTTGATTTCAACTGTAACCTTTTTCTTGATTTTGAATGAAGATAATAGAGAAAAATGGATCCAATGTATGGTGTGAATTGTGTTTGAAATTTCTCTGTTGTTTTCTTAATCTTTTCAAGAATGAATGAATCTTGTTACGAGTGTATGTAGTTTTGAAATGATTGCATAAGAATTTAAATCATTTTTATTCATGAGCCAGTGCAAGGTGTGCACACAATCCACAAGGAGTGCATTGACAGGGTATTTTCGAATCATAAAGCTTAGAAGAAATAGCGTAAGACTTTATTTTCAGGAAGTATAAAGAGATTTCCGCAAGGAGTGCACAGTCATCACAAGAACTCAAATCTTGTGTAAAGATCTAGTGCAAAGAGTGCAAAAACCTGGAATCCGATGAAGAGTCGAAGTGACTCCATAAAGAAGTCAAAGGACGAGAGTGTAAGAACGCCAGGAAGGCGAGAAAGGATTTTGTTCAAGAACCTTTGGATCTGAGTTTGACGAATTTCCCAAAAAAGAAAGAAGTGCTTGGGAGATCAAAATATTTGTAGAGAATAAGCTCAGGAGGAGTAGCACTTTCCAAGAAGCGCGAACGAGATCCAAGAAATGGACTCGCAGGAAGGATAAAGTTCAAAGCCTTCAAATCCTTTCCAAAATCTTCTAATTCTGAAGAAATCTTTAGCTCAGAGGGAAGATCTGGACCATATGATCAACGTCCAGACAATAAGGAGCAAGTACAGAGGAGGAAATATCTCAACCATTCGATCTGAGTGCAAACAAATCGTAGTCGTTTGATCAAGGTAAAGTGCACTAACATTAAAGTTTTGAACGTACGCAGGAGGAACAAGTTCATGAAATTAAAAAATCATCGGAATCGTCCATCATGACAGGACACATGGCAAGAGATCAACATTTCGCCGACTCGCAGAGTGGAAAGGTCAAAGAGCAGAGTTGTGAGGATTCATGAAATGCGAACTCGTGAAAAGATCATAGTCATTGATCATTTCAAAATCATCGAGACCGTCCATTGTCAAGGAGGACACATGGCAAGAGATCAACATTTTGCTGACTCGTGACTCGAAGGATTCAAAGGTTGAGTCGCGAGAACTCACAAAATGAAAAATTGCGACATGATCTGAGTCGTTGATCAAAGGGGAGATCTAGACTGTTGATCCAACACCATCACAATTTCGGCTATCGAGAGAATAGAGGCAAGGAGACTCCAAAGTCGCAAATCGTGAAATCATGAAAAGATCACAGTCGTTGATCGAAGGAGGGATTTGAACCGTAGATCTGGTTTTGTCCAGACTTTGCAACTTAGGAAATTAGAGGTAAGAGTTTGGGGAACTCGTGAAACCCGAAGCCGTGAATATTTGACCTGAGCCGTCATTTTGATAAGAGATATATACCATTGAGAGTCCAGAGAGAGGACTCGTGAAGTGTGAACCCACAAGACGCAAAATCGTGAAGTGCTCGAAAGATTGGCCCACAATCATAGTGAATGGTCACATTGGTGAAGGGGAATAGAGGGGATAGCATGCACTAGGCTCCTATCAGGATTTCGAAAGTCGGGAGAGTCAGAAGGACTCGCATGCAAAGGCTCGATACACGAAGTTATGACACGCCTTTCGATTAGGTGACTGGTCATAGCCTTAGTCACATAAAGGGAGGGGCTTAACCAGGAGATTTAGCGTATAAACACGTTGAAGATAAAAGGCGTTAAGGAGAAAGCCACGGGTTCCATATAACCTGTGATTTAAGGGAAAGAGGACATGTTAAGTAAATTTTAGGTTCTTGAGGGCTAAAGAGTCAATCTGACTCAGTTTCTTGATCAATCCTAGACTGGGAGGTCATGCAGTCCTTAGGAGAGAAGGGGAGTCTGCATCAAGTGGTATCAAAGATGATTTTCGTCTGTAGATTTTTAGGAGAAGGAGAAAAATAACTCAAAGTTGTACTCTATGTGTAAGAGACAGTCAACACAATGCCGCCAAGGAGACGAGGGGAGCCACCTTTAGCCAATCATGTTGTAGAAAGAGAGATGTGAGAACTTTGTGCAAGGTTGGAAGCGATAGAAGCAGCGCAAAGAAGAGCACCTAATGCTGGAGATGTCAGCGATGTAGAAAGAGAAGATGTAGAAGTCGAAGAAGTTGTAAGGGAACACATTGTCGAAGAACGCTCGCTAAGAGAAGTTTTTAGATCGGGAGATAGAGCGAAGATAGAGGTCCCAATGTATGAAGGCAATTTGGATGCTGAAGAGTTGTTGGATTGGATAAGGTCTATGGAAAAATATTTTGATCATGAAGACATCGATGGGGAGAAAAGGGTGATAAATGTTGTCACCAAGATTAAAGGTCATGCAAAATTGTGGTGGGATGAATTGCAGGTTGAGAGGATAAGTAGAGGCAAACAAAAGATAAAGAATTAGGATAGAATGGTAGCCAATCTAAAGGCTAAATTCATGCACAAAGATTATCAAATCAATCTGTTCAGGAAGCTACAAAACCTCAGACAGAAGGGTATGACAATCAAAGAATACACATAGGAGTTATACAAGCTGAACATCATAGTTGGACAAAGAGAGTGGGATGAAGAAAAAGTTTCCAGGTATATGAATGGCTTGAGGTACAAAATCCAAGATGAGCTAAGCATGATGTAGATAAGGACAGTGGAGGATGATTATCATTTTGCACTGAAGGAAGAAGAGAAGTTGGCCAGAAAACAAAGTCAGCGAGGTAGAGGTAAAATCCCAACACCGAACAAAGGCAAGGGAGTTTCCCATGAAAAGGTGCATAATTCCAAAGATGAGGCTAGAACTCCACACAGCCACTCAGAAAGAGGAGGAAGTTCCTTAGGGAGACAAGGTGGTGGAAGAAACTCTTATAGAGGAAGAGGTAGAGGAGGAATAAGATGTTATGCCCATGGAAAGACAGGGCACATGTCTTGAGAATGCCTCGAGAAAAAGAAAGAAGGAGGAGAAACTCACATTTCAGAAGCACAGAGAGAGAATGTTGAAGCAGAGGGAGCAGAGGATGGAAAATCCCTGATGATGAGAAAGGTTCTCTTAAAACCAGAGGCAGAAGTTAAAAATCTAGTACAGAGGAACAATCTATTTAGGACTACTTGCAATACTAAAGATAGAGTATGCAAGGTGATAATTGACAGTGGGAGCACTGATAACTTAGTATCCACAGATATGGTGGAGAAATTGTAGCTAGAGACAATTGCACACCCAGAGCCATATAAAGTCTCATGGTTGCAGAAATGACACCAGGGAATGGTTACTAAACAATGCTTGGCTGAATTTAAGATAGGGGGATATAGAGATGAAATTGTGTGTGATGTAATTACCATGGATGTATGCCATATGTTTTTGGGAAGACCATGTCAGTTTGATAGGAATGTCATTCACGATGGGAGGAAGAATACATACACCTTGGAGAAGAATTGTAGAACACACATGTTGCTGCCAATAGAGGAGAAGAAAGTGAAAGGGGAATCCAACACTAGCATACTCCTCATGAGTGGGAAGGAACTCCTGAAAGAAGTAAAAAAAAAACAGGAGATGCAGTTTGTTGTGGTGAAGAAACCCAGAGTTATCCTTACAAGTACTTCAATGGATGATTTTCCTGAAGAAGTTAAGGAATTATTGGATAATTTTGCTGACATAGTGGTGTATGAGATGCCTAACTCATTACCACCCATCAGAAGTATCAATCATCATATCGATTTGATACCAGGAGAAAGTCTGCCAAAAAAAGTGTTGGGCCCGAGATATGATCATTTTCATGATGGTTATTATACACTTTTTCCACATGTACATAGGTGTTTTCCATATTTTAAAGGAGTTTTTTGAAGAATTTCATGATAAAATGGTATGAACACAATAAGGTACGTGTAATTCATGTTTAATGATTGAATCAAGACAATTCATCATGTTTTATGATTTCTAAGAGACAATTCACGTTTTTTGGTGTTATAGGGAAAAAACGCACTATGTTTCTAGTTCCGACACTTGATCTGGCACTTCATCCGACACTCGTTCCAACACTTGATCCGACGCTCTGTCCAACACTCTGTATTGCACAGAAATGGAAGGCGATTTGGAGGTTATGGCATTGGCGGCCAATGTTGGGCGAATCGGGAACATGGGTTTTGTTCATGATTGCCCCCTCCAGCTATTGAACTCCAAACAACTCATTTTCAGTTGTCCAAAGAGGGCGATTATTGGCTTGCTCTTTTTTGTTAGTTAGGGCATCATTTATTGTATTTTGTCGAAATTAGAAGTGGTTTGACCCTCCTGTGGCCGACCACTTGGTTTGTAAGCTTATAAATACCGCTAGGATGGTCATAATATTGTTAAGCAAGTAGAAGAACCATTGTATTGGAGACAAACTCATTTTTACTCTGTTTTGAGTTTTTACATTGCCATAATTATGCCAAAACTACGTTTTTGGGTTTTTGTGGTGAATTCGGCCTGTTGAGTTCGTGGTGTGCTTTTAGAGAGTGACCACGACTTGATGGGGGGCCCACCAACAGTTTGGTAACTGTCTTCATGTTTATTTATGCAATTCTTAATTTAATTACTCTTTTTATTTTCCTGTACATGTATGTTTTTATTATGCTAACTAGTTTGTTGTAGCTTAATTGTTTTAATTGTTTTGCAGGTTAGATGTTGATACATATTAGCATGCATTGATTTTATAGACTAGGAAAAGACTTGCAAGTCTCTCTCTCTCTTAATACTAACCCCATATGCAATTAGATTATGCTTTCTTTTATGATTTTACAGATAAGTTTAAAACAATTTTTTAATTAGATAGAACAAAGTTTTTAATTTGGGTTTTCTTTTGACAAGGATTGATGGATGGATAGATTTGATTCCAGTTTTTAATCATAGTTTGCTTATCTTATTTCTTTTTATAGAACTTGTTTAATTAGTTGTTGGTTAATGTAATTGTTAATTTACTTTTTAATATCATAGTTTAATTTATGTTTTTAATTATTTCTTTATTGTAGTTTGAATGGTTAGAATAGACATAGTATAGTTTTATTCTACGCAATTTCCTTTCCTAGAATTAAAATGCAATTGAATTCTTAGTTAATGGTTGAATCTAGTTTTGCTTACATAGTGTAGACGTAGAATGATGAACTCATTATGTTGTTGATGGTTTGTACATGAATATGCAAGGTATTTAACATCATTTTTGTCATGGCTAAGTTTTCATTGGATTGTTTACTACACACCTTTCATTTTTCCATTGAGATTAGTGTTGAGCTTATACCATTGGAATTGTCCTTTGTTGTCAAGTATCATCGAGATATTATCCAACACTGAATACATTAACACAACCACCAACATTATATTTGAATTGTCATAGGTTAAAGAATAGTTTTCCTGCTTTCATAGATATAGTTTCTTACTTTCATAATTTAGGAAATAGTCTTATTTGTTGTTGTAGGGTAGATAGACTTTGCTTTGATAGATTAGATAGTAGTTTGCTTATCATAGATTAAGAATTAGTTGTTAGTATTTCTTGTTTTCATTAGAATAGATTTCCTTTCATGCATTGCATTGAGCATTTAGTCCAGTTGCCTCTTAGATTTCCTTTCACGCATTAGAAATAGTTTTGCATTAAGCATTTAGTCCACTTGCCTCTTAGGCTAGATAGTTGTTTAATGAGAAGTTTTACTTTGATTGCTTGCAGTAGTTAGTTGTATTTGCTTACTTGTATTTTTCTTTAGTAGGTTAGTTAGGTGCCTTTGTTTACTTGTCTTTTGCTTTAGTAGGTTATTTAGGATTCTTTGTTGCTTTTCTATTTGCTTTAATAAGTTAGGTAGGTGCTTTTTCTTACTTGCTTATTTATTTTCTTTCATAGGGTAGTTGCTCATTGAATGTAGGTTGACAAGTTAAAATATTTTTCTTTTGTTATTTTGTTATTATGCTTAGTAGTTTGTTTTTGCTTATTGTTAAACTAGTTTGCCTTACATAGAGTTTTCATTTTCTTTCTTAGGACTATCCATCGACCCTTGGCCCAAAAGTACTTAGGTTACCTAGTTTCAAGTTGCTTCGTAGGGTTTGCTCATTAGATAGTTTTTCTTGAGTAGATTAGCCTTAGATATCTACCTTCATTAGTTAGACTATACTCCTACCAATCCTTCTACCTTTGGCATATATTTTGCTACAACTCTAGGTTTACTTACCCCGGGTTGACAATTTAATTAATGGTTTTTAAGTGCCCTTTTTAGTGCATATAGAACACCCATCATTTTTGGAGCCGTTGCCAAGGAGTTGTCTCAAGGTAAGAAGTAGTTAGGAATTAGATAATTTCTATACCTTAGCATTAGATTGGTGGTAGGGGAACTTAAATACAAGAGGTAAGAACCTGCACATCTGCTATACCAGGTTCCCCCAAACCCAATGATAGTTTTTCTTTTTGATTTTAGTTTTCATGAATAGACCTAGGAATCAAATGGTAACTTTTTATTTTTGTTTTTTCTTTCTTTCATGAATAGGCCTAGAGACCCACAAGGTAGATACATTAAATCAAAATCAGACCTTTTGACCAAGGTTCCTTCCGATCTCTTTGGGGGAAGGAACGTTCCTCTTATAAAATCTACATACCGATACCGAAAAACAGGAGCTAGCTCAACTCAAAGAGCTAAAATAGTCTCTGAAGATACTAATACATGGAGCACTATAGAACAATAAATTGAAGCATCAATCATATTAGGACAGGAGGCAAGACCACTCGAGTCTTCCACAGAACCAAACAATACAACCTTTTCTTTTACACCACCACCAGGGGACCCTAACTTTAAGGACATCATAGACCATGAACAAGTGAATCTTTTGTTTGGTAGTTCAGCCAATGTAATTATCTCTCAAATTGACACAGAAGCTTTGGCACCAATAGTCTCAACCGGCTAGAGTAGAGCCCCAGATATCCAATCCATATGAAGACCTTTCCATCAAAGAGAAACCTTGTTTTCTTCAAAGATAAAACCACCTAGGTACTCTCTTTTCAGAAATCAAACCAATATGGATGATCATGAAGGCCATAACAATGTAAGACATGGGGAGGAAGAAGAAACTGGAAACCAAACTGAAACTACCTTCGGGTTTCCGATTTTAGACACCACTTTGAATGTCAACATGAAGAATATTCCTCTCTCGGCACTGCCTACCTTTTATGGTAAAAACAATGAAGATCCAGACACCTTCCTATTTGAATTTGACATCTTGTGTAGGAGTTACAACTACATACAAGATGCCGAGAAATTAAAACTATTTCCTACCACCCTTAAAGACTCTGCACTAAGATGGTTCATGGGGTTGGGAGAATCCAATATTAGGTCTTGGGAAGCCATGAAAGACATATTTCTCAAGAAGTACCAAGACTATTGCAAGACCAAAGAGTCTCGTAATGACATTTTTAAAATCCAACAATGAGAAGACGAGACCCTCGAAGATTATATGGAAAGATTTGGTTATGTCTCCCAGAAGTCAAAATACCATGACCTCCCAGAGGATGCAATTAGGGATCTCTTTCTTAAAGGAATTTCAAGAGAATATTTAGAGATGATTAACCTGATGGAATCAAGGGACATCTCTCATAAACCTTTTGCTAAAATATGTGAAATGTGTAAAAATTACTCAAGGAGTAGAGCCAAAACGAGAAAGAATGTTCGAGACCCTTACAATAGAAGCTTAAAACCAGTTAGTTCAGGTGGTATTACGAGAGTAGAGATAGGGAACCTTTTATAAAACTTTAAGAATGACATATTAAGCACAATAGGTTCCTAGTTGGATACCCTTAAACTCAAAAAGAAACAAGAGGAGAAAAATGCAACAATGAGTATATTTTTCCCAAGATGCAGGAGGAAGCATTACTCAAGGGAGTGCCCATTAGATAACATTTCAGTTTGTGGCTTATATACAGAAGACCATGTGACTGAAAAATGTCCATCATTGCCCGGTTTATTAGTCATCTATAGGAGTGGAGATCCTGGGGAGTCTTCTTATGCATCTAGGAGGCCATGGAAGCCTAGGAATCAACCCACATACCTAGATCTATAGTCTCAAGTTCCACCCTATTACCAACAACAACAGTGGAACTCACCAGGTTGGCAAAATTGGTCTACTTAGTACCAACATCCTTGGGTTCAAGGATGGAGGGGAGGACACAACCAAGGAAACCCTCAAGCTCCACCTATCCCTATGTCCAATCATGTTTATCCTCAGTTCTCATCGAACACTTCACAACTTTTGCCAGGTTTTGTTCCACCACCTTTACCTCCCATTCCACAACAACAACCGCTACAATTTGAAAATGCAAGCTCCCCAAAACCAACACTATTACTGGCACAGCCAGTGCCGAATCCTAATAATAAGACCCCTCAACCTCTTAACAATCTTGATATGTAGGCCTTCCCGACATATGTTATTAATCGTGTTCCATTATAGGAAATTCAACTAAGATCGGGAAAAGTTCTGGAGAGGCAGAGACCTTCAGTAGTCATCCAGGAAGAGGAAGAAGAAGAAAACACCAAAAAACCCATGGATGAGACTAGGTGGGAAGATGTTATTATCCAGAAGAATCAATAACCCAAGCTTCCCCAAAATGAACCTTTACAAATTATGAAGGTCCCTCCTTATCCAGATCGATTGGTAATCGAGAAACCTACCACCCAACTAGAATTTGACATTTTGAATGAATTGAAAAGTATTTGTGTCAAAATTCCTCTACTTCAAGCCATTAAAGATATTCCAATCTATAGTAAGTTAGTCAAATAATTGTGTATTAAGAAGCCAGGTAGGAAGCATAAGGACCCTCCTACAACACATTTGGTAGGAGGACTCTTTGAGTACATATCAGAGTGGCCAAAGCTAGCAAAATATGGGAACCCAGGAAACCCCGTAGTGACCATAACCATTAATGAGGTCTCTATTGGAAACACTCTCATAGACCTAGGGGCAGCCATCAATGTTATAACTTCTACTACCTTGAACAATTACAGTTACAACCTCTTCTTCAGCCTACCCCAACCATTTTGGAATTAGCAGATAAGACTAGGGTTATACCTGAAGAAATTTTAGATGATGTCATGGTTACTTTAGCATCATGGGAGTACCCCGTAGATTTTCTTGTCATTCACTCAAACGATCCTACCAGAGGCCACCCCGTTATTTTGGGAAGACCTTGGCTAGCCACATCCAATGCATTTATTGGCTGTAGAGAAGGAGAAATGACCATCTCAAATGGTTTCTCTATCCAGAAGCTCACCATTTACCCTCCATCTCAACCTATTATGGAGAATCTATGGTGGCTTGAATGTCCATATGAGAATGAGGACTAGGAAGAACCTATGCTGCCTAGTGACCATGCAAGGGCACTTCAAGAACATACACTAGAAAAATGTGCTAAACCGGTTTATTTCTTCTATCACATGTGTGGATTTTCCATAGCCTTTTCCCCAATTTGAGTACATGTTTGGGGAAGAATTTCAAGAACAATTAGACCCATCCATTTTGTCTTTGACATCTTTTATTTTTGAAATAGATGAGTCTGCCATGTCTTATACTATTCCCTATGAGATTAGTCCAGAGAATTTTTTACATATAAACTCTGGGCTAGATACAGACCAACATAAACAATTAGTAGATATCTTTAAAGAACAAACATGAGCATTTTCCTGGAAATACAATGACATGAAGGGTATACACCCTGAAACATGCATCCATCACATATATACCCAGGGGGAAGTGACACCTGTTAGGAAACCCCAGAGAAGGATGAACCCAACACTCAAAGACATAGTCAAGGAGGAGATTCAAAAGTTGTTAAATTTCGTATTTATCTATCCCATGTCCGACAGTAAGTGGGTATCCCTGCTTGCAGTGGTTCTAAATAAAGTGACCAGGAAATGGAGAATATGTGTTGATTTCTGGGAACTCAACAAAGCCACTATGAAAGACTACTTTCCTCTCCCTTCCATTGACCAAGTTCTAGATACCTTATCTAGAAAGAAGTATTTCTCCTTTCTATATGGGTACAACGGGTACAAATAGATTCTTATAGCACCCGAGGACCAGGACACGACTACCTTTACTTGTCCTTGGGGAACCTATGCCTATAGGGTCTTACCATTCAGATTGTGTAACACTCCTTCCACATTTCAATGAACAATATTAGGGATATTTATCGATCTTATTCATGATTGTGTGGAGGTCTACATGGATGACTTCAAAGTCTATGGCAACACTTAACAGGAAGCCTTAGACAACTTAGAAAAAGTCCTCATCAGATGCCAAGAAATGAACCTATCTCTGAGCCATGAAAAATGCAAAATGTTGTTAACTAAGGGAGTGGTTCTAGGAAATCATGTTTCATCTGAAGGGATAAAATTCGATCCTGCAAATATTGAGATCATTATTAGACTTCCACCTCCCAAGAATCATAAA
Organism: Picea engelmannii; assembly: GCA_009831015.1. Classification (NCBI taxonomy): domain Eukaryota; kingdom Viridiplantae; phylum Streptophyta; class Pinopsida; order Pinales; family Pinaceae; genus Picea; species Picea engelmannii. The sequence goes on along the minus strand of ML784127.1, from coordinate 314,506 downwards.
GAGGTGAGAAGATTTCTTAGACATGCCGGATATTACCAGTGGTTTATTGAAAATTTTACAAAGATTGTTGCACCTATGTTTGGATTATTGATAAAAGATGTTGATTTTGTTTGCACTGAGCAGTGTCAAACTACCTTCGAAACCCTGAAAGCTAAGTTGTCTGTGGCACTAGTTCTTAGAGGGCCCAATTGGACTCTCCCATTTCATATATCTACTGATGCCTTCGACACTGCAATAGGAGGGGTATTAAGGAAGAAAGAAGACGAATAGTCCTATGCCATTTATTTTGTAAGTAAGAACGTGTCCCCTGCTGAGTTAAACTACACAGTCACCGAGAAGGAATTCTTGGTAGTTGTTCATGATATTAACAAGTTTCGTCATTACATTACAGGTTATGAAGTATTTTTACACACCGATCATTCCTCCATTAGGTTCCTAATGAACAAACCTATAACTAATGGTCGAGTGACTAGGTGACTCTTATTATTGCAAGAATTTAATATCATTGTGCTTGACCGACCTAGAAAGGATAATGTAGTAGCTGACTTTCTTTCCCGAATAAAAAATGAGGATGATGATATCCCTGTAGATGATAGTTTCCCAGATGAGAACCTATTTTCCCTTTCTTTCAATACCCCATGGTTTGCAAATATGGCAAACTATCTGGCTACTAGGAAGTTATTGTCTCATTTGTCACCTCATGAAAAGCGGAAAATTATTACACAGAGTGCTAATTACTCTTGGGTTGGTCATGATATTTTTCGCACAGGTCCTGATTTGATTATTCGTAGATGTGTCCGAGAGGACGAGGTACCTGATATACTATGAAGTTGTCATGATGGACCATGTGGTGGCCATTTTTCTGACAAACGTACAACATATAAGGTATTACATTCAGGTTACTATTGGCCTAGCATTTTCAAATATGCTTCCAAGTATGTGAGAAGTTTTGATAGTTGCCAAAGGATAGGAAGACCTACGTCATCTGACGAAATGCCTTTGCAGGCCCAAGTTATGATAGAACCCTTTGAAAAATGGGCCCTTGACTTCGTAGGACCAATTTCACCCATGTCCCATAGGAAAAACTATATTTTGGTTTGTACGGACTATGTCACCAAATGGGTAGAGGAAAAATCCCTCTTCAGGGCCACAAATAAGTTTGTTGTCGAATTTATCTATGAAGACTTCTTTACCCGCTTCGGTGTCCCTTGTGTAATTGTTACCAATCAAGGCACTCAATTTACTTCCAAGATGATGAAAGAGATAACAAAGAAATATGGGATTAAACACCGTAAATATTCTCCATACCACCCGCAAGCCAATGGTTAGGTAGAATCCACAAACAAAGTTCTGGAAGCCATCTTGACCAAGACTGTTCACTTACATCACCGAGATTGGGATGCTAGGCTCCTAGAGGCTTTGTGGGCATATCAAACTACCTCGAGAAATACCACTGGACATACCCTTTATGATCTAGTGTATGGGAAACAAGTACTTTTACCTATAGAATTCCAAGTAAGGACCTTCCATATTGCCGCAGAGTTAGGATTGAACTTGGATTAGGCTCAAAAGCAACGAGCCCTACAACTAAATGAGTAGGATGAAATCAGGAAATATGCCATCCAACGAACAATATTAGTCCAGAACCAGAGGAGCAAGTGGCATGACAAGTTTATTAAAAAGAAGAACTTCCAACCTGGTGATTGGGATCTATTGTTTGATTCCCGATTCAAAACCTTCAAAGGAAAACTTACCACTCACTGGTTGGGCCCTTATGAAGTAGACACTGTATATGACAATGGAGTTGTAAAAATTAAAACAATTAACGATGGACAAGTCTCCTTTGTGGTAAATGGACACCGACTTAATTTTTATCATAAGCCCATTTCCAGAGAAGATTTTCTACAGGTCATGTTAACTGACAAGGCATTGGCCTTAGTAGATAGGGAAGTCCCCCCTTGTTCTTGAATTTTTTTTTGAAATTTCCTACTGTACATATGTAAATAGTTTTTGAATTTTGTTAATAAGGCAATTCTAGATATTTATGTAAGTAATTATTTCACCGGAGTACACAGTTTTAAGGATCTTTCTTCAAAACATTGTTATACTTGACTTTTTTGTTTGTTAAAGCATCAAATGAATATTGAATTACTGTAGTTAGCCATATTTTTGCAAACATTCTCATTTTTTAAGGCATTCTAAAGCAGTTGCTCTTGAAACTCTTCACCACTGTATAAGGAAGTGACACTGTAACTATCAAGCCTAGAGGTTTCTCGTACAGTTTTTCCAAGAAACCTGAGTAAGTGAGTCAAGTGTATTTATCAAAGAGTAACAAGGAAGTCTAATTAGCAGTTAGTCATGGAAACATCATAATAACTACAAGGAAGAAAGTAAGTTGAGCCTAGAGATACCTTTATGTTATTTCTCAATGGTACCATTCACTACACACTAAATAGCTTGATTATATCATATCTTTAGATAGGCCACATCTGCCTAAGTACCCCTTACATCGAGACAATCACTAAGAAACATAATGGAAAGTCATCCTCCAACATAAACACCATCCCAATTAAAAAAAGAAAGAAAAATTTGTTTTCAGAGTTGTTCCCCCATCTTCTTGCATAAGCAATCTTATACTAAAATCTTAAAGGATGGATGGCCAGACTCTGAGGTTTTAAGAGGCTAACCCGTCGGGATACTGAACAAATCTGCTGGCATTGAGTATCGACCTGTGGTATGACTAGGTAAACCCGTCGGAGTACTGAACAGGCTTGTTGGCAGCGGGGCATTCTACCTAGCGAGGATGGTAATCTGACAAAAATAAATAATAAATTTAAACTTGTCCCGATGTACGAAATTACTTGCAGACAAAGATGACATGAAGTATGTGTGGTTAAGCTACAGTTAATGAATCTCATAAACTTTCCATTGGGAAATAACTCTAAGACTATCTTGAAACTCTCTTGCCTACCTCTTCTTATCTATATATAGGATCTCTTATCCTATAGGTGGGGCCATCTTCTAACTGTCTCGTCAGACCGAGCTGTGAAATTTTATCTTTACACTTGACATACTATAAATCTTTGGCTATTGGGGGATACTGACTAGTTTCCTATACTTTTGATTGTTAGGTGTCACAATACTTAGGTGTGGGGGAGGGGTTCATGAGTTGACAAATGATCATTGCCTAGAGAAGTATATCTTTGCAAGAATTTTTGTATTATTTCTATGATACAGGTTATTACATTGATAGTCATGTTATTTTTGAAATGCTTAACTTCCATGTGCTATAAATTACTGAACACATACTTAACAGACCATTCTTTATCGGTTTATTGTTTCATTACAAACAAGATATTATGGGTTTGACAATACATTTTTATGCTTGCTATAACCCGTTCATTGTAGGTTTTTGACATTATATGTCATATGCAAGAAGATTGAGTGAGCATGGAGCCTCTGCTCATTAACTACTATCATTGTCAAACACACTTCAAAGTTGCAGGCTATCCATTATAAGAGGTGAAAATGCACTTAACACAGAGGTACCGAATGAATTACTATATGAGGTACCAGATGAAGTGTCATATGAGGTGACGAATGAGGTGCCATGTGAATTGAATACCAGTAACTGTCCTAGATTCCAAGTAACCATAATTCAATTACATTTAATTATATTGGTTGCAGGCATTGATTAAAATATGCTTCATATGGTTATGATCAAATGTCCAAGTCAAAAGACTTGGACATTGATCTAAATATGAACCATTACATTGCCCACAAATCAAGCCTTTGAATTCGAATTCTCCACACATGGAAGCTCATGTGCACATGTGGGTAACCTAATCCACTATAGATGCATCCAAAATCGGGCTGGGCAACCATTATCTCCATTTTCCCTTGCCAATTTCTCTCCTCTGCGTTAAGGAATCACGCCCAGCCTCTGCCATCTCATCCTCTGTTCAAAACGCATTTGGTCTGTGATGAATCCATGTCATTGCTCGACTCAATTTCTCCCTTGCTTGGTGAATTCCACCTCTGTCACAATGCCCAGGAGATACGAACCCTCCTCCTATGTAAACTTGTTTTCCATTCCCGAATTTTCACAGTGCAGGGAGGTGTTTTTGCACGTAGGCTGGGGGCCATTTTTGTCTAGCTTGTAGGGCCATGATGACGACCTCTCTATGCAATTTGCAGTTGGTTTTGATGGTAAGACAACACATGTAGGGTCTCTTATCTTCGAAGTCACAGAAGAATCCATTGTTGCTGCAACAAAGCTCCCAAGAATGGGAGATAGATGGTTCAAAAACCACCAATTGTCACGCTCAAGTTACAATAGGGTGTTTAAGCCCGAATTCGAGATTATTTCAGAAGAAAAAGGGTATGCTAAGGAGTGGATAAAGACAGAATTGGTCAATCCCCTCATCTTCATCACAAGGTTAATTACATGTGAAGGTAGATACTCTACTTTCAAAGCTTGTCATTTTAGATTGTTGGCTCATTTTCTGTTCAACAAACCCTTGAACTTCCCCTTCTATTTTATGAAAATCTTGGAGAAGATGTCCTCTCAAGTGAGGAAAAATGTGACTAATCCCCACAACAGTGTTTTCCACCATGGCTTGATCAAGCTCCTTGTTCTAGCCGAGTTAGAGAAACAGGGGAAAAATTGGGATGCCTTTATCTACCAATTTGCAAACCCTCACTTGACAGTTAAGACCGTAAAAAATCCACTTAGCCTAAAAACTATCTCTCCATCCAAGCCTCTCTCCAAGAACCCCAAACTCCCTTGCACAAACCCTCTCTTTGCTGGAAAAATACCAAAAGCTTGTTGATATCCCTACTTCTTCATTGGGTAAAAAGACCAAGAGCAAAGAGAAGCCCATTGTTACCCCCCAATGTCTTCACTCTCTCTTGATCCTACACCTAAAAAGATTCAAGAAGTAATGTAACAAAACTTTCCCATCATTCCTACAAACAAGAGGGGAGCCAATCGATTTGGTAAGGGACCCTTTCAGAAGAGTAGTCGAAACACAAGAATCAAGACTTATGCAAAACCTCCACCTGCTTTGGATCCCATCCAAGCATCCTCCAACCTTGAGATCCCTCATAAGAAACCTAGGGAAGTCTCTGCAGATGGATTAGAGCCACTAAGGAAAACAAAATCAAAACCTACCTCACCTTACCAATCTCCCATCACTCCTAGTTCACCCATGCCCAATCTGGATCTTAAAATTGATAGATTGTCCACATCCCTCAAAGGATCTAAGCCTTCCTCAGAGATCATCGATTATGTCCCAACCATAGATCAGCTACAAAAGGAAAATCGTCAGCTTCTTCAACAGTTGGAAGAGAGGAAGACAATAGATGTACACCTTCATCATGACAATGCAGTCCTTCAGGAAAAGGTCAACTCCCTTCAGTGGTTGGTTGATGAAATGACTAAATCTAACCGCACCCTCAAAGCACAATTAAAGCAACACAAGAGGCACAAGGCTAAGTCTACATGTCAAGAAGGAGAGGCTTCCAAAGATGATCCTCCTCAGCAAGCCTAGTCATGAGGGGTAATTTCTTTTTGTTTGCAGTGGGACCTGCAAAATCGTAAGTGTGGGGGTAATGTTGGGCCCGAGGTATGATCATTTTCATGACGATTATTATACACTTTTTCCACATGTACATATGTGTTTTTCATATTTTAAAGGAGTTTTTTGAAGAATTTCACGACAAAATGGTATGAACGCCATAAGGTACGTGTAATTCTTGTTTAATGATTGAATCAAGTATAATTCATCATGTTTTATGATTTCTAAGAGCTAATTCACGTTTTTTGGTGCTACAGGGCAAAAACACACTATGTTTCTAGTTCCGACACTTGATCCGACACTCGTTTTGACACTTGATATGACACACTGTCCAACACTCTGTATTGCATAGAAATGGAAGGCAAGTTGGCGGTTATGGCATTGGCGGCCAGTGTTGGGCGAATCGGGAACATGGGTTTTGTTCATTATTTCCCCCTCCAACTACTAAACTCCAGACAACTCAGTTTCAGTTGTCCAAAGAAGGTGATTATTTGCTTGCTCTGTTTTGTCAGTTAGGGCATCATTTATTGTATTTTGCTGAAATTAGAAGTGGTTCGACCCTCTTGTGGTCGACCACTTGGTCTATAAGCTTATAAATACTGCTAGGATGGTCATAAGATTGTTAAGCAAGTAGAAGAACCATTGTATTGGAGACAAACTCAATTTTACTTTGTTTTGAGTTTTTACATTGCCAGAATTATGCCAGAACTGTGTTTTTGGATTTTTATGGTGAATTCAGCCTGCCGAGTTTGTGGTGTGCTTTTAGAGAGTGACCACGACTTGTTGGGGGCCCCACTAGCAGTCTAGTAACTGTCTTCATGTTTATTTATGCAATTCTTAATTTAATTACTCTTTTTATTTTCTTGTACATGTATGTTTTTATTATGCTAACTAGTTTGTTGTAGCTTAATTGTTTTAATTGTTTTGCAGGTTAGATGTTGATACATATTAGCATGCATTGATTTTATAGACTAGGAAAATACTTGCAAGTCTCTCTCTCTCTTAATACTAACCCCATATGCAGTTAGATTATGCTTTCTTTTATGATTTTACAGTTAAGTTTAAAACAGATTTTTAATTAGATAGAACAGAGTTTTTAATTTGGGTTTTCTTTTGACAATGATTGATGGATGGATAGATTTGATTCTTGTTTTTAGTCATTGTTTGCTTTTCTTATTTATTTTTATAGAACTTGTTTAATTAGTTGTTGGTTAATGTAATTGTTAATTTACTTTTTAATATCATAGTTTAATTTATGTTTTTAATTATTTCTTTATTGCAGTTTGAATTGTTAGAATAGACATAGTATAGTTTTATTCTACACAATTTCCTTTCCTAGAATTAAAATGCAATTGAATTTCTTAGTTAATGGTTGAAACTAGTTTTACTTACATAGTGTAGACATAGAATGATGATCTCATTATGTTGTTGATGGTTTGTACATGAATATGCAGCGTATTTAACATTATTTTGGTCATTGCTATGTTTTCATTGGATTGTTTACTCCACACCTTTCATTTTTCCATTGAGATTAGTGTTGAGCTTATACCATTGGAATTGTCCTTTGTTGTCAAGTGTCATTGAGATATTATCCGACACCGAAGACATTCACACAACCACCAACATTATATTTGAATTGTCATAGGTTAAAGAATAGTTTTCCTGCTTTCATAGATATAGTTTATTGCTTTCATAGTTTAGGAAATAGTCTTATTTGTTGTTGTAGGGTAGATAGACTTTGCTCTGATAGATTAGATAGTAGTTTGCTTATCATATATTAAGAATTAGTTGTTAGTCTTTCTTGCTTTCAATAGAATAGATTTCCTTTCATGCATTGCATTGAGCATTTAGTCCAGTTGCCTCTTAGATTTCCTTTCACGCATTAGAAATAGTTTTGCATTAAGCATTTAGTCCACTTGTCTCTTAGGCTAGATAGTTGTTCAATGAGAAGTTTTACTTTGATTGCTTGCAGTAGTTAGTTTCCTTTGCTTACTTGTGTTTTTCTTTAGTAGGTTAGTTAGGTGCCTTTGTTTACTTGTCTTTTTCTTTAGTAGGTTAGTTAAGTGTCTTTGTTGCTTGTATATTTTCTTTAATAGGTTAGATAGGTGCTCTTTCTTACTTTCTTATTTATTTGATTTCATAGGGTAGTTGCTCATTGAATGTAGGTTGGCAAGTTAAAAAAGTTTTCTTTTGTTATTTGCTTATTATGCTTAGTAGTTTGCTTTTGCTTATTGTTAAACTAGTTTGATTTACATAGAGTTTTCATTTTCTTTCTTAGGACTATCCATCGACCCTTGACCCAAAAGTACTTAGGTTACCTAGTTTCAAGTTGCTTAGTAGGGTTTTCTCATTAAATAGTTTTGCTTGAGTAGATTAGCCTTAGATAGCTACCTTCATTAGTTAGACTATACTCCTACCAACCCTTCTACCTTTGGCATATATTTTGATACAACTCTAAGTTTACTTACCTCGGGTTGACAATTTAATTAAGGGTTTTTAAGTGTCATTTTTAGTGCATATAGAACACCCATCACAAAGCAACTTACAAACTAACACCTCGAGAGAATGAGGAGGTAAAGAACCAAGTCCAAGAATTGTTAGACAAGGGTTTCGTTAGAGAGAGCTTGAGTCCATGCGCAGTGCCAACTGTGTTGAGTCCAAAGAAAGATGGAGGATGGAGAATGTGTATAGACTCGAGAGCCATCAATAATATCATTATCAGGTATAGATTGCCTTTGCCAAGAATAGATGATTTGATGGACTGTTTAAGTGGAGCAAATTTATTTTCTAAGATAGATTTGAAAAGTGGATATCACCAAATCAGAATGAGGGAAGGTGATGAGTGGAAGACAACCTTTAAGACAAATGAAGGTTTGTATGAGTGGTTTGTTATGCCATTTGTCTTAACCAATTCCCCGAGAGCTTTTATGAGGTTGATGAATAAAATACTAAAAGATTTCATTGACAAGTTCATGGTTGTGTATTTAGATGATATACTGATCTTTAGCAAGACTAAAGAGGAGCATTTGAGGCACCTGACATTAGTGATGAGGAGACTACATCAGGAGAAGTTGTTGATAAACATAAAGAAGTCCTCTTTTACGAAGACAAAACTTATTTACTTGGGTTTTGTGATCTCTTCAAACAAACTGAATATGGATCCAGAGAAGGTGAAAGAAATCAAAGAATGGTCATCACCGAGGAGCATGTTTGAGGTAATAAGCTTCCATGGATTAGCGAGTTTCTATAGGAAGTTCATCAAATATTTCAGTGGAATTTTTGCACCAATTATGGATACAATGAAGAAGAGGCACAAGTCTTTTAAATGGATAGAGGAGGCTGAGAAGAGATTCAATACACTGAAGGAGAAAGTAACGGAGTGACCAATTCTGGTCTTGCCAAATTTTGAGAAGACGTTTCAGGTAAGGTGTGATGCAAGTGGTGTTGCAATTGGAGGAGTTTTGAGCCAGGACAATAGACCTGTTTCTTACTTTAGCGAGAAGTTGAATGAGACTAAGAGAAAATACTCCACCTATGACAAGGAGTTTTATGGCGTAATCCAAGCCCTGAAGAAATGGAGACATTACCTTGTCCCACAAGAATTTGTCTTGTATAGCGATAACCAAGATTTACAATCCATAACCAGACAGGAAAAATTGAATCAGAGGCATGTGAAGTGGATTGCGTATATGCATAATTTTACTTTTGTCATAAAACATATTGTTGGGAATGTTAACAAAGTTGTTGATGCATTGAGCAAGAGATGTTTGACTCTGCAGGAATTTCAGGTAAAGAACTTAGGGTTTCAACACCTTGAGGAAATGTACAGTGATGATCCAGACTTCAAGGAAGCATATGAAGCATGCATGAATCCTGTGTTGAGAGATATGAACTAGTGGACAGAGTATATGATTCAAGAGTGATTTTTGTTCAAGGGAAATCAATTGTGCATACCAAAATGCTCAATGAGGGATAAAATTTTGAAGGAAAAACATAGTGGAGGATTGGCTGGACATTTCGGCCATGATAAGACATTTGTGCATTTGAGAAGTTCATACTATTGGCTAGGTATGAGAACAAATGTAATAAAATTCGTGAATAGATGAAAAATATACCAACATGAAAAAGGTAAAAGATAGAACACTGTATTGTATCAACCATTGCCCATACCAGAGAGGCCTTGGGATGCAATAAGCATGGATTTTGTGTTGGGACTTCCATGAACAAAAAGAGGATGCAATTCCATATTTGTGGTGGTGGATAGATTTTTCCAAGATGGCACACTTTATCCCATGTCAGAAGACCAGTGATGCAACACATGTTGCAAACCTGTTTTTCAAGGAAGTTGTGAGACTTCACGACCTACCCCGAAGCATTGTCTCAGACAGAGACACAAAATTTGTTGGTCATTTTTGGAGGACACTGTGGAAGAATTTGGGGATAGATTTTTCCTTCAACTCATCGTATCACCCTCAAACAGATGGGCAGACTGAGGTGGTAAACAGAAGTTTGGTAAACTTATTGAGGAGTCTGGCCATTGAGCACCATAATCAATGGGATCAGATTCTTCCACAAGCAGAATTTACATAGAATGACTCACCAAACAAGAGCACTGGGAAGATCCCATTCCAAATATTGCATGGAATGCAACCCAAGGGAGTATATTAGTTGAGAGACTTGGAAAAGAGTGAGATCAAAAGCGTTGGAGTAGAAGATTTTGCTGCAGAAATGCATAATCTCCATAGCCAGATCAGGGGTAGTTGCAGAATTCTATCCAAGAGTACAAACACAGAGCTGATAAACATTGCAGAGAACTCCAATTTGAAATAGGATATCAGATTCTAGCACATCTCAGGAAGGAAAGTTTACCTAGGAGGAAATATAACAAGCTAAAGATGAAGAAGATAGGACCATGTAATATCTTGAGGAAGTTTGATGCCAATTCCTATGAGATTGAGCTTTCAGATGATGTGGACATATCACCCATATTCAACGTCTCAGACCTGTATCCTTACAGGAAGGATGACATAGAGGGATCAACAGATCAAGGGAAGATTCAGTGGGAGAAACAAATTCCTATAGAATAAAAACCACAAATGGAAAACATCGTTGATAAAAGGATTAGTAAGAAGACCAAGAGGAAGAAATATTTTGAATATCTGGTCAAGTGGAAGGGACACCCAATAGAAGATACCAGTTGGGAAAGTGAAGCTGATATCTAGAAGCATGGAAAGTCGGTATAGGAGCTCATGGACAGGTGTCCATGAATTTTTGTCCAGGGGGAGTATGATGGAGGAGCATTGTTAGCAAGTACACGTGGAAGAACAACTCAGTTCCAGAGAGCCAACCCAAAGTCTTGAACACTAGCCAATACTGCAAATATTTTGAAGCGATAGAAAACAAAAGAGGAAAGATCATGCGTGTGGAGACAAAATGAGCATGTGTGACTTAGGAGCTTAACCCTAGTCTCAATGTAACCACAATTAGATAACATTTAGTTTTTTTCTTTTGTATAAAGAGAGATTTTGTATGCCCAAAAGAGGGTTTACGAGAATTATGATCAAGTAGGAATCTCAGAGCAGTAGTTGTTTCTTTGATTTTAGTTGTAACCATTTTCTTGATTTTGAATGAAGATAACAGAGAAAAATTGATCCAATGCATGGTGTGAATAGTGTTTGAAATTTATCTGTTGTTGTCTTAATCTTTTCAAGAATGAATGAATCTTGATATGAGTGTATGTATCTTTGAAATGCTTGCATAAGAATTTAAATTGTTTTTCTTCATGAGCCGGTGCAAGGTGTGCACACAATTTGCAAGGAGTGTGTTCACAGGGTCTATTTCAACTCGTACAACTCAGAAGAAATAGCGTAATACTTTCTTTGAAGGAATTATAAAGAAACTTCCATAAGGAGTGTATAGTCGTCGCAAGAACTCGAATCTTGTGTAAAGATCTGGTGCAAAGAGTACACAGACCTGGAATCTGATGAAGATTTGAAGTGACTTCATAAAGAATTCGAAGGACGAGAGTGGAAGAACGGTAGGAAGGAGAGAAAGGATTATGTTCAAGAATCTTTTGATTTGAGTTTGATGAATTTCCCAAAAAAGAAAGAAGTGCTTGGGATATCAAAATATTTGGAGAGATCAAGCTCAGGAGGAGTAGCACTTTCCAAGAAGTGTGAACGAGATCCAAGAAATGGACTCGTTGGAAGGATAAAGGTCAAAGCCTTTAAATCCTTTCAAAAATATTCTAAGTCTGAAGAAATATTTAGCTCAGAGGGAAGATCTGGACCATCTGATCAGTGTCAAAACAACGAGGAGCAAGTGCATAGGAGGAAAAATCTCAACCGTTTGATCTGAGCACAAACGGATCGTAGCCGTCTGATCAAGGTAAAGTGCACTAACATTAAAGATTTCAATGTACAAAGAAGGAATAAGGTCACAAAATTTTGAAATCATTGGAACCATCCATCATGACAGGACACATGGCAAGAGATCAACATTTCCATGACTCGCGGAGTGGAAAGGTCAAAGAGAAGAGTTGTGAGGATTCGCAAAATGCGAACTCGCGAAAAGATCACAGTCGTTGATCATTCCAAAATCGTCGAGATTGTTCGTTGCCAAGGAGGACAGATGGCGAGAGATCAATATTTCGCTAACTCGTGACTCGAAAGAGTCAAAGGTGGAGTCGCGAGAACTCGTGAAATGAAAAATCGTGACATGATCTAATTCATTGATCAAAGGGGAGATCTTGATCATTGATCCAATGACATCGCAATTTCAGCTATCGAGAGAACATAGGCAAGGAGACTCCAAATTCGTGAATCGCAAAATTGCAAAAAGATAAAAATCGTTGATCAAAGGAGGGATTTGAACCATAGATTTGGTTTTGTTGGGACTTCACAACTTGGGAAATCAGAGGTAAGATTTCGAGGAACTTGCGAAACCTGAAACCCTGAAGATTTGATCTGAGTCATTGGTTCGAGAAGAGATCTGGACCTTTGAGTGTCTAGGGAGACGACTCGTGAAGTGTGAACCCATGAGAGGCAAAATCACGAAGTGCTCGAAATATTGGCCCATGATCATAGCGAAGAGTCACATCGATGAAGGGGAATAGAGGGGATAGCATGCGCTAGGCTCCTGTCAGGATTTCGAAAGTCGGGAGAGTCAGAGTGACTTGCATGCAAAGTCCCGATAGGTGGAGTCGTGAAGAGCCTTTTGATTAGGTGACTGGTCATAACCTTAGTCACATAAAGGTAGGGGCTTAACCATGAGAGTTAGCGTATAAACATGCTGAAGCTAACAGGTGTTAAGGAGAAAGCCGTAGGTTCCATATAACCCGTGCTTTAAGGGAAAGAGGGCATGTTAAGTGGATTTGAGGTTCTTGAGGGCCAAAGATTCAATCAGACTCAGTTTCTTGATCGATCCTAGACCAAGAGGTTGCACAGTCCTTAGGAGGGAAGGGGGGTATGCATCAAAGAATGACTTATAAACTTAAAAAATGAGATGAAGCTTAATGGAGGGTGTATGCAACATACTGCTCCTAGGGTTTCAACCGACAATAACTAAGAATAAGCAAGAGACAACTAACAAATGCAAAATTTTCCTTACCAATTCTAAGAAAGAGAGAGATCAAATGCTAGTTCACCAAGAATTTACCATTTAAGAGAAATTAAAGAAGCCTCCAAGAGGTGCACACCACTTAACCACATCCAATCACCAAGATATAACACCAAAGAACATTTTCACAAGAGAGAGCTACCAAAAATTCCCAAGAGGGCACACATTTCAGCCAACTGGTCTTCTCACAATGGGAGAGATATGATTCAAATGAGATACAAATGATCTCTATTTATACAAAATGTTCTAAACATTGTTTGTCCACATAATTTAGGGTAAACCACAAGATAAGGGTCAACAACCCTAATCTTTCCCCTTTAAAAAATAACATTATTTAATTCATACTTTTTCACATGAAAGAAACCCTAAATGGCAAGACGTCACCCCTTTAGGCCTTTTTGGCAAGTTGTTGAGATTGGAGAAGGGACATTGAGATTCCAAAATCCATATTCCAAGGTGCTAGGACCTTTCTCCACTAAATCAAGGCACCAATCCTCATCAAATTTCCAAGTGTCACATCACCACCATGTCCTATCCCACGTGTGATGTCGAGCTCCAAGAAGGTGACATTTTTCCTCTTCCAAGAAAATCGTTTGGCATGTAGGGGATAGGCAGTGGTTGTTGGATCACCAATCCCAAATACCTGATGTCCATTAGATCAGAGTCCAGTGACTAGAGGAAGCGCAGAGGATAAGTACATATCTGATCTGTTGGATCTAAGCACCGATGACCAACTCCACGAAATGTGAAATCACGATGAGATCTAAACCGTTGGATCCAGAGGACACATGGCGAGAGATCAACATTTCGATGACTCACAAACTAGAAAAGTCAAAGGTTAGTTGTCCTTCAAATCTGTGAAACAGGAATTTTCGATAAGATCTAGACCATTGTATCATAGAGGGATGTGGGTCGTTGATCTAGAGCAAGTTTCAGAAAATCAGGAGTCGAGAGTTGGAAGAGTCATGGTTGGCTCATGTTCAAACACCCGAAATGAAAAGTTACGATTTGATCACATTCGCCGGATCAATTTCGAGTGGAAGGACAAGATAAGCTAGCAAAGTTGCATTGCAGAAAGATCGATCCATCGATCCAAGATCTTGATCAAACAATCAACATTCACTTCGAATATAGAGATGCGAGGAGTTTACACTCAAGAAAGTTTGAAATTTGAAATCCCCGGAATGCGAAGTTCTGTCAACCGTCGGATCTAGAGATCATACAATGACCATTAGATCGTGGTAGACCACGTCAACAAGGAGAGGTGGTAGACTATGTCAGCGAGGAAATGCGTCAGTGGATTGTCAACTCCGGGAAAAAGAAAAGGAAGGATGAATGAGAGTTTGAGAATTGAAATATTCAAAGTCCAGAGACACGAAAGAGATCTTGACCTTTGATCCGAGAGGGACACGTGTTGTTGGATCATGGACTTTGGGTGAAATTCTCCAGGAGCAAACGAGAACTTGAGAATTGAAACTCTCGGAGCCCGGATATCGAAATTGATCTCGTCCATTGGTTTGGAGGGAAACGTGTCATCTGATCGTTGAGACTAAGGATCATGCGCGGATAAAGGAAAGAAGGAAAAACCATCGATTGAAGAGGACAGATATCAATAGATATTTCATTTCAGAAGATATCCAGTTGAGAGTTGAAACTCCTGGAGCCCACATCATGAAGGAAACCTCAGCTACTGATGGAGGAAGGAGAGATCTGGTCCATGGACTCGAGAGGATAGATCTGAACCGTCTGTTCAAGAGCACTGTCAAGATCATGAGATCGATGATCATGCTCCATTGCGGGGCCAAAACATGCTCGTGCCTTAATTTTTCATGAGCGAGCCGCAATTGAAACCATGGTTTTGGAGAAAGGACACGTGGAGGCTTGTGGTGAATTGCGGGGTGAAACATAGTTTGGTATAAACCACCTTTGGATGTGCCTGCAATCACTTGGTCACATGAAGCTCATAGCCCAAGGTCATATCATTAAATGGAGTCAGCGCTCACTGGACAGAAATCCGGAAGCGCCTTTTGAATAAGCACTTGGTCACCGCCAGTGGTCACGTGAAGGAAGGGGTTAGAAGCCAAAGAATCCATAGTTGACTGGCTGTAACTGACAGAAAAGATGAAGTGTCTCGACTGCCAGAGAAACTAAGGAATCTCAAAATAACGGGCACTGATGATGAACTCACAGGCAACGAAACCACCAGAGAAGATGAAGAATTGCCATGATGATCAGGAGATGACTCGACGTGAAAAATGCATGCAAAACAGAGAAGTGAAGCGATTTTGTTGTGGAGATATGTAGAAGTAAGGAAGAGCTGCAGTGAACAACCTGTAGGGAAGAATAGTGGCCCAATGAAGAGCATGCAGAGGTACTGTGCATGAAGGATGCAGAAGGTGCACATAGAGTATAAAAACATAGAACAAAGAATATATTATGGCAGTTGTTGAGTGTGATTCATGCAGGTAGAAGCAGGCAGTGTGCAGGAGATGAAGTCCAGAAGAAGCAAGGAAGATAAATGCATATCTGAGAGAAGAATAGAAAGTGCAGTAGACACAAGGAGAGAGACACTAATGCATGCAGAGAAGAGCAGTGTAGCAGAACAATGATGAGACTGGTAAGCCATAGATAAATGATGTATCATTGTGATAAAGTTGTAAAAGGCAAAGATTTATATTTCAGGGTGGTTGGGAGGTGCTAGCAAGGATTGGTGTCCTCAGAGTTTCAAGTGGGTGCTTGAACATGGGGATTTGTAGCTTCCATTTGGTTGCAACCAGAAAAACCAGGGAGGCAGGGTGGTGCAAGGGAGAACTATTGTTCTCTGTTATGCAGGTCAGTGCCTGTGTGACTGGAAGTTGGTGCTTCCATCCAGTTGGTGTTGGAACACTTAGGGAGTTGTTGCTTCCTTCTAGTGGGTTCTAGAGAAACCAGGGAATTGGTGCTTCCTTCTAGTGGGTGCTAGAGAAACCAGAGAGTTTGTGCTCTCAGCAAGTTGCAGCTTGCAAAATAGAGGTGGTAGCCTCACAATGAGTTGGTGCTCATAAGAATGATAATGTACAAAAAATAAAGATTACTTATCATATCAAGAAGAAGATGTTTTTACCCTTTATGGATTTCCTCAGGAAATATCTGTCTCTGTATATTTCATGTATGTGATTGATGTTGAATGTTATATTGCTTACCTCCTTGCATTATTGTGATTTTCATTGAGTTCTTTGTAAAGAGTTTAAAATAAGCATAATTATTTAAGCACAGTAAAAACT
>ML784127.1:246599-297998 GCA_009831015.1 Picea engelmannii | reverse complement strand
AGTTGTCCAAAAATCGGTATCATAGCAAGTTCCCCTTTTTTAAGGGTAGATCCTAGATATTAAACATGAATATACATGGAGGAACTTCAACCAATAAGGCCTCCCTGTTCAATGGAACAAACTTTGGCTTATGAAAAGTTAGGATGAGAACCTACATAATGGCTTTAGGTGCAGATGTTTGGGATGTGGTAGAGACTGGTTATGTGAATCCACTTGTATTAGCTTCCAAGGACGACAAGCTAGAATTCAGCTTCAACACTAAGGCTATGAATGTTATTTTGAGTGGGCTTGTAGAAGAAGAATTTGTAAAATTTATGCACTTAGAAACTGCCAAAGCAATGTGGGACAAACTCATTAGCAACTATGAAGGTAATGAGAAGGTAAAGGATGCCAAGCTTCAAACCTACATATTACAGTTTGAACAACTAAAGATGAATGAGGATGATACCGTTAGTAAATTTTTCTTAAGGGTTGAGGAGATTGTGAATGCCATGAAAGGTCTTGGTGAGAAGATTGAAGATGTATTACTTGTTCAGAAGATCTTAAGATCTTTGCCTGATAGATTCAATCCAAAAGTTTCTACAATAGAAGAACTTAATGATCTTAAGACTCTATCTATTGATAAACTCCTAGGAAATCTAACTGCTTATGAAAATAGGATTAGTAAAGATAAATCTGCCACTAGAGAAGCATCATTTAAAGTAGACAAGAATGAAGATTCTGAGGCTGATGAAATTGAAGAAAAAATTGTGAGAAGACTAAAGAAAGGATCAGGCAAGTACCAATGCAAGTTTCCCTTCAAATGTTTTAACTGTGGAAATATAGGTCACTTTCCATCTAAGTGTCCACACAAGCAGAAGGACCAGAACTCTGAAGGAGAAGAGAAGTACAAACCCAAGAGGTTTGGTAAAAAGAAAAGTTTATGTGTAAACAATGATGACTCTTCAAAAGACATAGATAGTGACTCTTCATGCGAAGATAAGGTAAATGGCTTCATGCTTATGGCCAAAGAGGATTTTGATAACAAAATCACAAGAATTGATGCTATTTATGAAGTTGTGGTTGACTTGGAAGGAGAGTTGATCAACGCTTTGTAAGATATTGACAGACTCAGACTTAAGAAGAGAAAGCAAAAACAATTGTTGATACAGTTCAAGAAAGGCAGTAAAAAACCCGATGACGACTTTGCCCTGCTAAAAGTGGAATTATAAGAGGCAAAGAAAATTGAAGACATTCTGAAACAACATTTATCGGAAAAGAAGGCAAGATGTGAAGCTCTGGAAGAAGAAGTAGTGAAAAGTAGGAAAGAGTTGGAGAAGTTTCAAGCCTTGTATAATCAGAATATGTCAAATATCAAAGCCTCAAAAGGATTAGACACCATTTTGAATCAACGAAGGAATCTAAAGTTGAAAATTGGTTTGGGTTATGAAGAGGGATCAAGTAGTGGTCAACCAAGAAACAAAGAGCCCATCAATTTTTTCAAATCTACAACTAATGAAAAGAACAAACCTGCAGAAACACAAGAAGATAATCAGCCGCCCAGGAGGGGTAAAGAAAAAGGTGCCAGAACTAAATTTGTAGAACAAAGAAATAATATACCCTCTGCTCAAGGAAATCATCAACATGGAAGAAATAGACCTGCTCAAAGAAGACAACCATTTTCCAGGTACAAATATTTTTTCTGTGGATATTGTTTCTACTATTCTAACTTTGGCCACAAAGATGTAAATTGTTCCTTAAGATTTAGACATGAACAATCAAGACACCCAAGGAATAAATATCTTCCACAATAGAGAACGAGACAACCAAGTAACAAACAACCACAGATTTAAAATTGTCAAATTAAGTTTAGATACATTCAACTGAGGAGGTCAAGAAATAATAAACAATCAATGAGTAGACAACGCTTCAACAATCACTTTGACCTATTGAACAATGAGATTGAATGTTATAATTGTCATAACTTCAGCCATAAAGCTGAAAACTACCATATGAAGAATTACAAAGCAGATCCAAGGATAAATCTCTTAGCTAGAAAGGCCAGCACATGGAAAAATAAATATAGTGAAAAATGTGGTCTAATACTTTCAACTCAAAAACAAAAGGACTCCTAGAATATAGACAGTGAATGTTCCAAGCACATTACTAGAGACAAGGATAAGCTTTTGCCTATAAGTAAAAGAAAAACAACAAATGTGATCTTTGAAAATGATGAACCAGGTAAAATCAAGGGTAAAGGGATGGTGAGTTCGAGTAATGGCGAAGGAAATTCTCAAGATGTTCTTCTTGTAGATGGTCTGAAACATAATTTTCTCAGTACAAGTAAAATGTGTGACAGAGGTTGTGAAGATGTGTTCACGTCCAAATATTGTAAGGTGAAAAATGTAAACTCAGGACAAATGGTGGCTAAAGGCATAAGGACAGATAATGATGTTGATATCGAATCCTACCATGCAAGAAAATAAGAAGTAGAAGAAGAATCATGTCATAATTCGAAAGTATAAGTTGTGAAAGTTGAGAAGTCAAACACCCAAATCAAGTTCCTGAACAACTCCATGACCCTGGATGAGATCTTGGATAGTCAGAGATTACCAAATGACAAATCCGGTCTTGGATACAACAAAGAATAGCTCAGTACTCCTAAGAAGTCTAACACATGTCCTTCATTTGTAAAAAGGTAAAGCAGGTATGAGAGTGTTTGTAATGGTTTTTTCTTGTAATGTATATGGTCATAAAATTCTTGGATTGTAGGCATCATGGAAGAAAAATGAATTGTTGTAATAGAAGATCAGACAAGAGTGATAGGGGGAGTCATTCAATTATGAAAAGAAAAGGTTGATGAAAGAGTCCCAGTAAGAGAGGTGAGAAATATTTAGTCTGCTACAGAGGACACAAATGAAGCTAGATGAACAAGTCCAAGAATCAGAAGGAGAAGATTGTGAGTTAGATACAAATACTCTACAGAACTCAAATAAGAGGGTCCATCCTGTTAGGGGGAGTATGTATTGGTTGATAATTTGATACCTCTAACAAAGTACTGCAAAATATCAGGGGGAGAATGTTTTCTTTGACATTGATGTCAAAGGGGGAGAAAATATGTCTTCTGGATGCTACAGTTGGAGATCTAAGTAAAACATTGCAGTCCTTCAGGGTTACCATCAATGCCAAAGGGGGAGATTGTTGGCATGTTTACAGGAAGAGTATGCTTTTCATTGATGGCAAGAACAACAATGATGATGGCATGATTACAGGAAGAGTGTGCTTGTCATTGATGGCAAGATCAGAGTGTGCATCGATGGAAAAATAGGAACATTGTAAGCTCAAGTGAAGAAGAAAACAGTATGCAGAGATCAAATCTCAGGAGAGATAACGTTCTGAGATGTGTAGACGAGATCCCATACATCAATGTTGGTAGAAGGATCAAAGGTTGTGGCTCGTAGAAGGATCAAAGGTAAGCTTAGGTGAAGAAGCAAACAATGTGCAATCCAAGATCAGAGAGGAATAGCGCAGAGTTGCACACAAAGTGAAAGTGTGCGCCAGGGCCGAGGTTAATTCCATTACCAATGCTCATGAGAGATAGTGTTCTCAGAAATGCAGCCGAGACCCAAATTCATCAAGACTCGCAGAACCTTTGACACTTAGAGATTTGAGAAAGCCAAAGCTCAGGAGGAGGAGCAACAGTGGTCGTTGGATCACCAATCCTGAATACCCGATGTCCGTTAGATCAGAGTCTAGTGACCATAGGAAGCGCAGAGGATAAGTACAGATATGATGTATTGGATCTTAGCGCCGAGGACCAATATCTATAAGATCTAGTATAACTACGAAAAGGATAAGGACGAGAGACATCCTCCAACTCCGCAAAATGCGAAATCATGATGAGATCTGAACGGTTAAATCCAGAGGACACATGGAAAGAGATCAACATTTCACTGACTCACAAACTAGAAAAGTCAAAGGTAAGTTGTCCTCCAAATTTGTGAAATGCGAAGTCCCGATAAGATCCAGACCATTGGATCATAGAGGGTTGTGGGCTGTTGATTTGGAGTAAGTTTCAGAAAATCGAGAATCGGGAGTTGGAAGAGTCATGGTTGGCTCACGTTCAAACACCTGAAATGCGAATTCGCAATTTGATCATAGTCGTTGGATCAATTTCGAGTGGAAGGAAAGGATAAGCTAGCAAAGTTTCATCGAAGAAGGATCGAGCTGTTGATCCAAGATCCTGATCAAACAAACATCATTCCCTTCGAATATATAGATGCGAGGAGTTTACACTCAGGAAAGTTTTAAATTTGAAATCCCCAGAATGTGAAGTTTTGTCAACTGTCAAATCTAGAGATCAGACAATGGCCACTAGATGGTGGCAGACCATGTCAGCAAGGACAGGTGGCAGACTACGTTAGCGAGGACATGTGTCAATGGATTGTCAACTCCGGGAAAAATAAAATGAAGGATGAATGAGAGTTTGAGAATTTAAATCTTCGAACTCCAAAGACACGAAGGAGATTTTGACCATTGATCCAAGAGGGACACACATTGTTGGGTCGTGGACTCTAGGTGAAATGCTCCGGGAGCAAACGAGAACTTGAGAATTGAAACTCCTGGAGCCCGTATTGTGAAATCGATCTCGTCTGTTGGTTTGGAGGGATAGATGTCATCTTATCACTGAGACTAAGGATCACACATGGATAAAGGAAAGAAGGTAGAACCGTCAATTGAAGAGGATAGATGTTAGCAAATCTTCCATTCTGGAGGATATCCAGTCAACAACAACATGGCTTGGGAGTTGAAACTCCCAGAGCCCAGATCACGAAGGAAACCTCAGTCATTGATGGAGGAAGGAGAGATCTAGTCTGTGGACTCGAGAGGATAGATATGAACCGTCTATTCAAGAGCACCATCAATATCATGAGATCGATGGTTGTGCTCCATTGCGGGTCCAAAACATGCTCGAGCCTTAATTTTTCATGAGCGGGTCACAATTGAAACCCCAGTTTTGGAGAAAGGACGCGTGGAGGGTCGTGGTGAATTGCGGGGTGAAAATAAGTTTGGTCTAAACCATCTTTGGATGCGCCCACAATCGCTTGGTCACATGAAGCTCATATCCCAAGGTCATATCGTGAAATGGAGGTAGCGCTCACTAGACAAAAATCAGGAAGTGCCTTTTGAATAAGTTCTTGGTCACCACCAGTGGTCATGCGAAGGAAGGGGTTAGAAGCCAAAGAAGCCATAGTTGACTGGTTGTAACTAACAGAGAAGATGAAGAGTCTCGACTTCTAGAGAAGCTAAGGAATCTCAGCATAACTGGCACTGATGATGAACTCGTAGGCAACAAAACCGTCGTAGAAGATGAAGAGTTTCCATCATGATAAGGAGATGACTCGATGTGAAAAATGCATACAGAACAGAGAAGTGAAGTGATTTTGCTGTGGAGCTATGCAAAAGTAAGGAAGAGTTGCAGTGAACAATCTATAGGGAAGAACAATGATGCAGTGAAGAGCATGCAAAGGTACTACGCATGAAGGATGGAGAAGCTGCATAGAGAGTATAAAAATGCAGAACAAAGAATAGATGATGGCGACTGTTGAGTGTGATTCATGTAGGTAGAAGCATGCGGTGTGAAGAAGTTGAAGTGCAGAAGAAACAAGGAAGAGAAACTCATATTTGAGAGAAGAACATAAAGCGCAATAAACATGAGGAGAGATACACTGATGCAGGCAGAGCAGAGCAGTGTAGCAGAACAGTGATGAGACTGGTAAGCCATAGATAAATGTTGTATCACTGTGATAAAGTTGTAAAAGGAAAAGATTTATATTTTAGGGTGGTTGGGAGGTGCTAGGGAGGATTTGTGTCCTCAAAGTTTCAAGTGGGTGCTTTAATGCAGGGAGTTGTAGCTTCCATCTGGTTGTAGCCAGAAAAATTGGGGTGGTAGGGTGGTGCAAGGGAGAACTATTGTTCTCTGTTATACAGGTCGGTGTGTGACTATAAGTTGGTGCTTCCATCTAGTTGGTGCTGGAAAACTTAGGGAGTTGGTGCTAGAGAAACCAGAGAGTTGGTGCTTCCTTCTAGTGGGTGCTAGAGAAACCAGAGAGTTGGTGATCTCAACAAGTTGCATTTTGCAAAACAGAGGTGGTAGCCTCACAATGAGTTGGTGCTCATAAGAATGATAATGTACAGAAAATAAATATTACTTAACATATCAAGACGAAGATGTTTTTACCCTTTATGGGTTTCCTCAGGAAATATATGTCTCTGTATATTTCATGTGTGTGATTGATGTTGAATGTTTTATTTCTTACCTCCCCGCATTATTGTGATTTCCATTGAGTGCTCTGTAAAGCGTTTAGCATACTTGTTTACACACGGTAACAACTGATTCACCTCCCCCCCTCTCAGTTGTCCAACAAATCCTCCAGAGTGTCCTTTAGGCCTCCAAAGGCATGTCTCCATGATCCGGCACATGGGCCCTTGGAATCCAACCTGTGGGATTCAAGCCCCATGGAAGCCCATGATAGGCTTGTTCCTCCAAATCTGTCCACCAACTGGGACTTGCAAAAACAAATGGACACGCCATCCAAGGATCTCAAGTCAAATAATCAAGATCAGTAATACAAATAAATAAAAGAGCCATCTAAGCAAGTACATCCAAACCACCTCATTAAAATAAACTAATTATCAAAGACCCTATGTATTTTTCCAAGTTTAGGTATGGGAGGGTTGACAAAACGACCTATTGGGTGAATCGTTCCTCAAGTTTAGGGGTGTTTCCTGAGGGGACCTCCTTCTAAGTCATGTGGATGATTTCATGGATGAGGGGAATATATTTTGGCATGGGGTACATAACATACAAGGGGTTAGCGTCTCACTTATGGGTTCCTTTGTAGAGGGTGTGATGCACCTTAATTTTCAATGCATCCTTTTTACAAGCCCATTCATTTCCATTAATTAATTAAGTTTCAAACATTGGGTACTCCCTAGAGTGAATCGATTAGCTTGTGGGGTAGTACCAAAGTGTCGCTTGAAGGGAGAAGTACACATAGTGCCATGGGGGTTTAGTCTATATTGTAATGCACTTTGTGTAAATCTCTCAATCAAGTGGGACATTTATGTTATGTGTTTACTTTTGCAGGTCTTTGATTTTTTAGTAGAAGCTTTTCATTGCTCTCAAGACCTATTTTGGGAAAGCATCTCAGAGGTTCATAATCAAGATTTTATCTTTTTCCATCTACAAGCCTTTGGGCCTTCAACCCCTTCTTCCCATGAAGTGAGGGACAACCCCTTCTTGGGTCAGTACACCCCAAAAACCCAAAAGGCGTGGAGATGTCGGGATGAAGTGTGAAAAGTGACAAGTATGGTCAGGAATGGAACAATGACTTTTCAAAAGGACCTCCCAGTAGCATACCTATCCCTAAGGGTGACCCACTTACTAGGGCGCAATGTCAACCACCAAGGTGAAACATGAAAAGAGAATAATGTCCAATCAAATGTCACATAATCAAAATAAGTAATAGATGTAACAAACTCAAATGCTTGAAATATTGAAATGAAACTCGCCATAATACCTGACTTGTACTCCATGGAGCAAGAACCAATGTCTTCTGGAGGCCACATTATGTGGTGGATACTGTCATGATCAAATCAAAGTTGTGGTGGTGAGGTGGGTATCTATCTATGGAAGTGAACACTTTTGGTCAAGTTATATCTTGGTACTCATTGTATGCAACCTAAGGGCCTCAAGGCTCACCGTAGAGTGCATGAGAACTGCAACATCTTCTGGTAGACCCATGCCTACACTGAAACATCACACTATAAAATATAGGCTAGTTCTATCACCCTTCGTTTATATATATAAAAAAAAATGAAAAATAATCTAGAAAATAAAATTTTAGCATTTTTTTCAAAAAATTCTAAACTAAGCATCAAATCAATATGCAAGCAGAGAAAAATGAAATATGAAATGCATACAAACTAAAATGAGAAATCAAGATGCAAATGCAAGAAATATGACCTACCTACTTACCTGGGGCCTTGGGGCCCTGAAGATCTGGTGATAGGTGATGTCAGGTGAAGTCATACAACCAATGCAACCACATGTCCATCATTTCATCAAGATATATCGCCCTATGCTTGTTCATGTGAAACAACAAATATAACTCCAACACATAATAATCATGAGCATTGACTCATAAGAAAACATAAAACTAGGAGGTTTGCGGCTGCGACTAGGGTTTACCCTAGCTGCATGCCGCAACATAACTTAGCCATAGGCCACAACATAAATTTTATTTTCCTCCTTTCTTGCCATCACTTCAAGCCTGTTCACCACCCCCATTGGATCAACCATGTACCTGCCTCATAGGTCAAATGGTGTATGGATTTGTCCTGTTTTGGATTTTTATGGAAGATTGATTGCCTTTTCTAGAGTTTTAAAACTGGTTTCATTTAGTCCTTGATGGCCCTTTTGGGCATTGACGCATTATATCTATCGGTTGCTTCCATCAGAGTGATGCTTCCCTCACACATCTGCTAGTTCTATCCTCACTTGGCCTCTCTAGTGCACTATGGTTGTTTCCTGTAGTCGTCTCTCTTGTCTCCTCAAAATTTCAGCTCAGCCTCTCACGATGTTTTTTGGTGATAGGTTTGTGGTTCAACATTGGTGAGGGTATCCTATGCTCGTGGTGATATCTTCCAGCCACAACATCTCCCATGGCCCTTCTCCTTCGTGGGTTTGGTTGCTCGTGGGAGGATCCTTCCAGTTGATGGCCACATACTCTTTGTACAATTTTGTTTTCTCCTAGATTTTATCCGGTGTTTTTTTGCTTGGTGGTGGTTCTCTCCCATGAGCGGGTGTTTGTAGCAGTTGTTGGGGTTTTGAATTCTTTTTGGTGGTTGGGTCAGAGCTTTGAGGTACATATTTTGGGAATACAATGTTGATTTATGGAGCTAGATCAACACTTTGAGGTCCTTTCTTGGGCGTGTAGTTTCTGGCTTATTTCCTTGGTTGGGTCAGAGCTTTGAGGTCCATCTTTTGGGCGGGTAGTGTTGATGTGGAGTTGGATCAACACTTTGAGGTCCTTTATTGGGTGTGCAGTTTTTGGCTTCTTTCCTTTAGATGTAAGGTTTTTCCCAGTTCATATTTTTGTAACTGTACTCAGTGGATTAGTAGCTAGCTCTGGGACCTCTCGGGCTTATTTTTTCTTCTCTCTTTACCCTTGATTGGGATTTTCTTCAAGAACCTTTTAAAATTTAATTTGGTTCTCTTTGGATGAATAAAAATATGCTTTTTTTCCATGGAAAATAAATAATAATCACGAGCATAAATAGACATATAATCAATCATGAAACGAAACTCATGGAGATGGGTGGGAGGGAGGAAATCTTGCTGAAAAGAGTAGCCACAATCTTAATAATCCCATAAATAATGATGCAAGGAAAGAAAGATGAATTACCTACTTACCTGGGGCCTTGGGGCCCTGAAGATCTGGTGATAAGTGATTTCAGGTGAAGTCATACAACCAGTGCAACCACATGTCCATCATTTCATCAATATATCTCCCCCTATGCTTAATCATGTGAAACAAAAAAGATAAGTCCAACATATAATAATCATGGGCATAAATAGACATATAATCAATCATGAAATGAAACTCATGGAGATGAGTGGGGTGGAGGAAATATTGCTGGAAAGAGTATCCACAATCCTGATCATCCCAAAAATCATGCCATAAAGGATAGCCACAAGCTCGATCAATCTATCTCTGAAGAGGGTTATCATATGTAGACGATATCTCATATTCATCTCTGTTGGTGTGATCACTTCTTCCTAAAGACTAAGAATATATGAGATATCCCAATAAGACCTCATAATTTCCATGAGAATAAGGAATGAAGTGAGGGACATGCTCAAGTCTAGAGAAAGAAAAATGTGGCCTCTTCCTCTGCTAATCCTTGTAGAAGTCCCGAATATGAAAATACTTTCACTTTGTAGAGGGAGCCTTTGATTTATTTGGGATGGCCATGTCTTGGTGTTCATATAAAATTGACGATGAATATGGATGAAATTCCTCATATAACAAGTCTTCATCCCCAAAATAATATGCATCACAACTCCTAAGGGATGGCAAAAAATCATCCTGAAAATGTTGTGTCTGGTCATCCTCGAATGGATGGAATAAATCTGTGATCATATCATCATCAGGATGCCAAACATCTGAATCATACACACATGAAGACCATTCCTTTGAAGATGATACATCAACCCAATTTTCCTAAGAGCTACCCTCAATGTCATAAATGGGGTCTCTATAAAAAATGAGGCAACCAAAATCCCATCTACGTCTCCCAGTTTGTATGAACATGTCTATATGATCATCAAAAAAATCAAAGGGTTCTTTCATTGAACCATCAATATGACATAAAATAAACATCTCGTTTTCTTCATGTCTAGGAAGGACAAAAGCTAGGGAGGATTCAAATGGATATTTAATTTGTTCATCATTAATCACTTCTTCAACTTCATGCATAGGAGGAGAGCAAGGCTGAAGAACCTCACCTTCATCAAGGAGAAAATACAATGATGTCTCAACTTGTTGTGATTTGTCAAAATTCTTCTTTCTCTTTAAGACATGCCCCTCCATCACCTCTTCATCATAAGGGGCTTGATCCTTAGTGTAGAGTGCCTTGTTTTCCTTCTTTCAAAAGGATCGGTTGCATCCAAGGGACATTATAATACTTATTCACTTCCAAAGTCATGGAATAAAGTATCATCAAGATATTCAAAAGGGTCACAACTCATTATGTTCTCTTATTGATGTGAAAGAGAAGCAGAGGCCTGGATGTCTTCATCAAGTGGAAGGGTAGATATAATCACTTCATCTTCATCAAATGTCTCATACAGATATACAACATGATCAACTTCATCAAGATGTTCTTGGTAACTTTATTCAAGCATTTCTTCTTCTATTGTCTCATCATCCACTGAAAAGCCTTCTCGGCAAAGAGCATGTTGGATCTCTTGGAAAGTATCTTACAAATTCTAGGTAGCTAGCCAATAATGCCTGAGAAATTATTCAATGATCTTGGTGGAATACGGTATGCTCTTTGGATTACATGAGTGTGAAAGCCAATTCCTTTGACTTGATTCCAGTGAAGATATAGAAATTTTCATCAACACACCTTCATGTAGCACATTTAAGCTTGAAGCATACTTCATATAATTGACGACATGGGTGACTACTAAAGCTGGATCACCATTAAGTTTAGGGCAACTTTCCCTCCACTTTGTAGGGAAATGATTTGGATATATGGGTATATTTCGAACATCAATGGAAGGGTACACCTTATCAAATTCCCATGGTAAGTCATGTGAAGCCATGGTTCCATTACTTAGGGTAATACCTCAATGGATTTGCCAGATGAGATCAAGGCTCATCAAAGGATGAAAAAGGGAGAAAGATATTGCCTCAGGTGGAGTCACCAGGAAAACTAGGGAAAGGCTTTGGTATAGTTTGCCAAAGTGTTGTTAGGGTTCGGAAGAGGATTCAAAATATTCCCCGACAACGTTGCCAAAATTTTATCACACAAGTTGTAGGTTGGGAAAATCCTGAACCAACCACAAAATGGCGAGAACTAAGAGAACACCTACCCATTTTCACCTTAGGCATGTATTCTCGTCACTTTAGAGGTGAAGTAATCACCTCAAGGGGGGAATCGCGATGAACCTAGGGGGAAATGATATGGAAAGTGGTATGATGGAAGTGTAGCCAATATAGGTCAACATAAAAAGTGTGGAAAGGATTGGGAAATAGTCTTGGTGGTAGCCAATGGTGTCCAAGAGGTAAGAGTACCTGCAAAGGGTGGTTTTACTTGCATGAGACACGAGAAGATCCAAGTATTCATGTGATATGTTAGGCGGAAAATAAATTTAATATTTCTGTCCCTAATTTCATAAAAAATCAGAAATATATATCAGCGATAAAAATATGATAATATCTACGAACAAATATGCTAAAAGTCTAGTTAAATAAACAAGAGACAAGCTAGTAAATACTATTTTAACCCAAGAATGAAATAACAAGACTTTAGCATGAAACAAGGATAAAATGAAATAGTATTGAAGAGATATAATTGCATCCTTATGGATGTAGAAAAAAACTTGTTACAGAAAAGAAATGAGCCACCAAAAATCACATGTAATCCACCCAAAAGATGCACTAGGCCTAGTAGATTTTAGGGGTAACTTATTAGCAACTTATGATGGTTGAGTAGTGAGTTATTAAGAAGTTTGTATTAGGATTTTTACAGCCTTAATGGCTGTAAATGAAAATTATGACAACATAAAGAATACCAAGAGAACTAATATTCCCTATAGTGTTTAGCAACCTCAAGGCATCCACAAAAGGATCCAACTTAAAAAAGATTGATATCTCACCAAAACACGTTTACCAATGCAAACAATTTTATTTCTCCAATGAAAAAAATCAGATTAGTGCCTTTATAATTGGGTGATGGAGTCTTTAAAGCACACATTAGATCAACAATATCCCCAGGGGTGTAAATCCTCTTACTCTCTAGGGTATGCCAATCAAACTAGGGTAAGTCTAGGAGGGTATACACATTCATATTTCTCCTAACAACCCTTGTTCAAGAATGACTTATAAACTTAACAAATGAGATGAATATTAATGGAGGGTGTTTGAAACATACTCCTCCTAGGGTTTCAACCAACAATAACCAAGAATAAACAAGAAACAACCAACAAATGCAGAAGTTTCCTTACCAATTCCAAGAAAGAGAGATCAAACCCTAGTTCACCAAGCATTTACCATTCAAGAGAAAGTGAAGAATCCTCCAAGAGGTGTGCACCAATTAACCACGTAAAATCATCAAGATATAACACTAAATATCATTTTTGCAAGAGAAAGATACAAAAAAATCCCAAGAGGGCACAAATTTCATCAACTAGTCTTCTCACAATGGGAGAGCTATGATTCAAATGAGATACACATGATCTTTATTTATACAAAATATTCTAAACATAGTTTGTCCACATAATTTAGGGTAAACCATAAGATAATGGTTCAACAACCCTAATCTTTCCCCTTTACAAAATAATGTTATTTAATACATACTTTTGCACATGAAAGAAACCCTAAAAGGAAAGACACCACCCCTTTAGGGCAACCTTTAGGCCATTTTGGCAAGTCGTTGAGATTGGAGAAGGGATGTTGGGCTTCCAAAAGCCATTTTCCAAGATGCTAGGAATTTTCTCCACTAAATCGAGGTTCAAAGGGTCACATCACCACCACGTCCTAGCCCATGTGTGACATTAAGGCCTAAGAAGGTGACGTTTTGCCTCTTCCAAGAAAATCATTTGGCATGAAGGGGCTAGGAAAGATCCTCCATGGTGTCCTCTAGGCCTCCAAAGGCATGTCTCCATGATATGTCATGTGGGCCCTTGAAATCCAACATGTGGGTTTCAAGCCCCATGGAAGCCCAAGCTAGGCTTGTTCCTCCAAATATGTCCACTAGTTGGGTCCTGCAAAGACAAATGGATATCCCCTCCAAGGATATCAAGTCAAAGAATAATGATGAGTAAATAAAATCAATAAAAGAGCCATCTAAGAAAGTACATCCAATCAACCTCATCAAAATAAACTAATTCTCAAAGACCCTATGCAATTTTCCAAGTTTAGGTATGGGAGAGTTGACAAAACGACCTATTGGGTGAATCATTCCTCAAGTTTAGGGGTGTTTCTTGAGGGGACCAACTTCTAAGTCACTTGGATGATGTGTCATGGTTGAGGGGAATACTTTTAGGCATGGGGTTCATGACATACAAGGGGTTTTAGTGTATCACTTATGGGTGCCTTTGTAGAGGGTGTGTTGCACCTTTGTTTTCATTGCATCGTTTTTCCAAGCCCATTCATTGCTATAAATAATTAAGGTCCAAACACTGGGTAATCCCTAGAGTGAATCAATTAGCTTGGGGGGAAGTACCAAAGTTTTTCTTGAAGGGATAAGTACACATAATGCCATGGGCATATATTCTATCTTGTAACGCACTTTGTGTGAATCCCTCAATCAAGTGGGACATTTATGTTATGTGTTTTCTTTTGCAGTTATTTGATTTTTTAGGAGAATATTTTCATTTCTCTCAATACCTCTTTTGGGAGAGCATCTGGAAGGTTCATAATAAATATTTTATCTTTTTCCATATACAAGCCTTTGGGCCTTCAACCCCTTCTTCCCATGAAGTGAGGGACAACCCCTTCTTGGGTCAGTACACCTGAAAAACCCAAAAGGTGTGGAGATGAGGGGATGAAGTGTGAAAAGTGACAAGTATGGTCGGGAATGACATGATGACTCTTCAAAAGGACCTCATAGTAGCATACCTATCCCTAAGGGTGACCCACTTACTAGGATGCAATGTCAACCACCAAGGTGAAATGTGGAAAATAACATAATGTCAAAGAAAATGTCACATAATAAAAATAAGTAATAGATGAAAGAAAATCAAATGCCTCATATATTGAAATGACACTCACCATATATACCTCATGGAGAAAGACCTGATGTCTTCCAGAGGCCAGCTGATGCGATGGATGCATTTATGATCAACTTGGAGCTGTGGTGGTGAGGTGGGTCTCTATCTATGCAAGTGGACACTGCTGGTCAAGTTGTCTCTTGGTACTCCTTGTCTGCAACCTGAGGGCCTTGAGGCATCATCTCCTTAGTTATCCCTAAGAGCTGGGGATAATAGGATCATCATGCTACAATAAGGCACATGATATTATCATATGATGGTCCACATTTGGATAAATAATATAGGGCATATTAAGGTGAATTTGAGTTGTAACAACTTGATCCAACTCAAGGACATGTGCTCATCTCTATAGTGGATGAGAACTCCAAAATTCGCAAAACATGAAAACCTGAAACATTATAAACCAATGGATGTTAAATGTAGTGGAGGATGAAGACACACGTGCCTTTTCCCCTTCCCGAAGAGAGAAATAAATCCATGTGTATATGGAATATATATACAAGCACATGTTAGTAGCACCACATCTGAGAGAAAAATACATACATGTAAGAAACATTTAATTTTTTATTCTAAAACAAAAATAAAACACATAATTAAATAATATGAAATTACACAAGAAAGGAAGGTCAAGAAACTTACTATAGTACAAGGATGGTCCATGGAATTAGATATTACCTTCATCTAATATCTTCAAAACTTTCCCATTTATGGGCAATGAGAGTCCCTCACGATCCAGATGACTTAGACATAAATAATTCTTACCTGCAAAACCTTCAATTTTGTAAGGACCCAACCAAATACTTTCAAACTTACCATGCTTACCCACCTTTTCATTTCTTTTGTTCCACATGAGAACAATATCTAATTTGTTAAAATTTCTTGGGTGAGCCTTCTTGTTGAACGTTTCCTTTGTCGTTTCCTAACTGTTTGATAGATTATCAAAGACACATATTCAATTCTCGTCAATCTCGATCAATTGGTTGATTTTGTTTTGCATTGCATCTTGATTGGATGAGAACTGTTGCATTAAATTATAAACCAAGATCTTCAGGTGAATTGGAAATGTTATATCCATCCCATACACTAACTCAAATGGGATATTTCCAGTGGAATCTTTCTTAGTTATTCTATCGGCCCATAGATCATACTTTATCTTGATATTCCAACTTTTCTTGTTGTCCCCCAACATCTTCTTTATAATGGTCATCATTTTTTTATTAATTGACTCAACAAGACCATTTCCTTGAGGGTAATAGTTGGAGGAGTGGGATAGGACAATTCAATAGTTGAAACAAAATGATGAAAACTATGAAGAACTAAAGGCTTTGGCATTGTTGACAATAATCTTTTCTAGTACTCTGAAATGATTGATGATATTCTCTTCCAAACAATCCACAACAACCTTATGTGTGGCCTTCTTGATTAGTATAGATTTGAACCACTTCGTGAAGTAATCTATAGCTATGAGAATCCATTTGTAAAAAATTCTATAATTGTGTTTAAATTCTCCAATAAAATCAAGGACCCATTGTTGAAAGGGTGCTTCCACTATCATTGGCTACAAAGGAAGGGACACTAGCTTCTTCCTTCCTGTGAAGAGTTGACAAGGTTGGAATGACCTTACAAACTTGTAGACATATCAAATTATAGTTGGCCAATAGTAACCACCTCTTAAAATATTGTGAGTGGTGTTTTTTTCTAAATTATGTCCACCACATAGCCCATTATAAAAATCATTCATTAACTTCTTAGAATCTTCGAGGTATACACATCTAAGAATTAATCCATCTGGATTTCTTCATCCAAGGCCTTGTTTGATAAAACAAAACTTGGCTCAAGCCTTCAATATTAATTTCCTTTTTTTATGATCTGTTGGGTAATTTAGAAATTGTAATATTCTTAAGATAATAAATAATATTATCATACCAATCATGACATTCCAATTATTCCAAAACCACTGGGATCATATGGAAATGATATTCTTTCATTCCAAGGGAAAATTCACTTCCTTCTACCATCACCTAGGCTAATCCTTGACTCTTGATAAACTTTGTGGGTTTAATATCCAAATCACACTCTTGAATCTAAGACACCCACTTGAATCTAGTTCCCAAACAATATTGTCGAGCCAAAATATCCTTTACTATAGAGTGAGGAACATAGGCAATTATATTTGAGTAACCCACATAAGTTATGCAATTCTTTAGTGACTTGAAAACAACATAGGATTTCTTTTCCATGATCAAATACTTGAATTTATTTTTTATTATAAATTTACTCATAAAATCTATAGGTTTCTATTCAACTTGATCATTCTTTTGAAGTAGAACACCCACAATGGTATCATTAGAGGAAAAGGAGAAAACTTGGAAATTCTTGAATAAACTGGACTTACTAACATATGATATTTCACAATGTATCCTTTTATAGATTTAAAAGATAACTTTTCATTCTCATCCCACCTAAAATCTACATCTTTCTTAAGAAACTTGTTTATGGGATTCATTATTTCGGAAAAAATTGGGATAAATCTTCAAATAAAGTTGATTTTTCTGAAAAATGATTGTAGGGATTTCTTATTCTGGGGCAAGGAGATTTATTTTATACCTTTAATTTGTTCAGGGTCAAACTTTAACCCATCCTTTGAAACTATATTCCCAAGAATATTTCCTTCAAGAATGATGCAGGATCATCTTCAACAAATCCCACATGGGGGGACAACTTATCACCATAGCACTCCTTTCTAAATTAATCGGAATCTAAAATCTGATGTTTATTCTGCAGATCTATTTTGAACAGGTGATTGTAGAAGAGCGAAATTCTCGGAAACAGAATGATCGCGAGAGGTCTGGGAGTTTCATTTTTAGTCTTAAATGTAATGGAGTTGGAGTAGTTGTTAGCTGTTATTTCGATAGGAGAGGTAGTAAGAGGGAACCCTAGGAACCTTCCTATATATGTAGATGCATGGCATGCCCAAATGAGGTTGTTGGAGGAGTGTTTTCATTGAATAGGAAGTAGAATAGTTTGTTTTGAGAGAGCTGAGACTCTGTTACAGTCCAGCCTGCACATATTGTAGTCAGACATTCATCTTAATAGAAAGAAAGTAGTTTTTCCTGCATATAAACTTTCTATGTGTTTATGTATTTGCATTCATTGTTATGCTTTTATATGTCGTTCATGCTTTGAATGTATGAACTGGTGAAAAATTGAATAAGTTTCAATTTCTTCTCTTCTTTGATTTTTTGAGTGCAAGGAGTGCACATAGTCTGCAAGAAGTGCGTTGACAATGGTGAATTAACCTTAGAGAGGCTCAGGAGAGGTAGTGTTGATATTCATCAATAGAAGTGCAAGCAGTGCACATGAACAACTCTGTGTTGAGTTCAAAGAGAGGCAAAGTTATATAACACTTTGTGTTAATGCTCTGTAAATTTCCTAGAGGTTGTCGGAAAAGAAGAAATCTACGGGAGGTAACTTTATCCAACCACTTCGAAGCTGGGATCTATCCCTACCAGCTTCAGAGAGGGATCTCTCTGTATGATTTAGATATGTTTAAAATTTAAAATATTAGGCTAGGTAAATAAAATATGTTTGTTTTGTTTGTTGTAGTTTTCGTTGGGTTGAATCAGAGAGATTTACACATCCATTGGGCTATGGGGTATGTATCATAAAATAAAATCTAAACCATAAAACAAAGAAACTTTTCACAGGGCGAGATAATGCAATCGTTGGATTCTTCTAGCAGCATAAATGAGGAATAGCAGAAAAGGCGAGAATGCCAATTACAACAAAGAAGCAGTTAAGAATTTATTTATCGTAAAATCAAAAGATGAAACACTAAAATCTTTTAAAGTCAGAAACATGGTATACAAAGATAAATCCTGCAACGTTCGTTACTTTCAAAGATTATATTTAGAAAAAAGTGCGATAACTAAGTGAGAATAACATTTAACTTAGAAAGGAAAACATCACCAATGAGTACACACAAGAATCCTGTGAAAATGCCTCTTTGTATTAATGGAATATCTCTTGAAAATATTACAGTTTGATAACTCGCAGGGCATAAAGATCAACCCTCAATACTTCGAAAAGTGAAGTATTTATAACCCAAAATTACAAACGATCCTTTCATTAAAGATCAGGACGTGGTAAATCTATTTTTAGCTTAACTAACTTAACAAATTACAAAAATATAGGAAACTGTTTGATGATGTGTCGAAACTTCATGTTGTTTTCTGGGTGAACCGTTGGTGAGGCCTCTACACGACCTCATCTGATTGGATAGTTGACTGGGCTGGGACAACTCATCAACTACTCGATCAGGTTACAAATCTCTTCCCATCGAAGATGACTGGGAACGTTGACTTTGAGTAACCTTCGGTAGACTTCATCCATCTCTGTGTACTTGGCAAAAGTAGGCTTGATGATGAAGATGTATCGGATCTCATGTTGTATGCTGATGTCCAATTGTAGCGCATCTAGAAATGCCTTTCCAGTGATACTGCCTTGAATTCCTGAAAATTTCTAACTATCCTTAGCCACATTGGCTAGTATCTTTTTGTAATCGGGGAGCGTCATCAATTTGTCATTTATCACCTTCAAACCAGGAAGACCTTTCTTCTGTAGAGCTTTGATCTTGCTGAAAAACCTTTGTACCCCTAGGTCCATATCCTGAACCTTTTATTCCAGCTGTATCATCAGTCCTCTCTTGGTCAAGACTCTCTTGACCTCAAGGATGGTCTCCATTCTATCCTCAATTCTCAGCTCTTCCAACTCCTCTCTGGTTTTAGAGTTCATGAATTTGATAATTTCATTAGCCTCTGTGGGAATCTCTCCCAGTTCTGATCTAATCTTCTCGATGGCTTGTTTACTTCTCTATACCAATTCATTTTGCTCAAACATAATCTGTATCATTGGCCATATTTCATTCATAGACTTGGTGATGTTTGTCCAGACACTTTCTTTGACTTCGGCCAGTGTTTTGCCTGCCACTGTTTTCTTCCGAAGCTATTGTAACTCTTGTTTGAGCTGGTCTGACACTTGTTTTTCCTTGGATTAGTTGGTTTGGTAAGAAGATTTGAGTTCCTGAAGGTTCTCAATCTCCTTTTTGAGCCTACTAATCTATGTCTCTTGCAGATTCATCTCTTCCATAGATTTATCCAATTCAACCGTCTTTTCCAGAGACATCAGTGGATTCAGGGATGGAACTTATGCTAGTGACGCTATGCTCACTCTTGAAAGTGGAACTGCACTTAATGGAATGACTTCCATGGGTTTTGACTGTTCTTTCTCTTTCACTAGCTTCTCCATTTCAGCTTCCATTTCCTTCAATTGTGCATTATGCTCCATGATCAACTTAAGCATCTCATCTTTTTCTCATTTTGTCTCTGCTATTTCATTTGTCTGTGAGTCTATTGTTGGTGGAATCTTCAATTGTTTCCTCAAAGACGTTATGTCAGCATTTTTATTCTTGATCATCTCCTCGAATGCTTTCACATTCGAGGGATCATACATGATCTTGAGGACCAATTCCTCCAGCGTCTTAATCCTATTATCCTTGTCAAAGGATGATATTTTCTCCAACTTCAACTGTGTCTGGACATTACTCAGAGACACTTGTAACCTGGAGGCAGTAGTGGAAGCATGTGCCAACGTGGAGAAAATCGTTTCTCCAGTTTTCCTGTGCAGATCCATTTGATCAGCTGGATGCACATCCTTAGTCTGGAATTCAAAAGTTGCCCTTTTGTAATTGGTGATTACCTTTGGGTCTGGCACCTGTGCTTGGAGAAATTCCATGTGCATTCTGCCCTTCTCAGTGTCGAATGTTGATAACATCCTGTGTTGTGCAGTCAACGTCTGCTTCCAGAACTGGGTGTATGTGCTGCTAGTTAGAGTCTGATTCTTTTTCTTGATCAAATTGTATTTCTCAAAGATACTCAGCTTCGGTCCTGTCTTGCCTAGTTGGTTTATTGGTGGAGTATCTATAGGATTCTTTGGTAATACTGAGGTTATGATCTTCTTGCTTCTTGTACTGAGGAGTGACCGATCAACCTATGTCATGGTAGTGGATGGAATCTCCTTTTCTCCAGCCAGGTCAGGAGTTGGACTGGCTTTTGGCCTCTTGGTATGTAGCCGAAATTCTTCAGATGATACTTCAATGACAGGAGGTGACAGATCCTGCCTAGGTATTTTCTCCTTTGGAGCCTGTGGTGTGGTCGTCTGTGATACAGTGACCGGGAGGTCCTGTTGTTCTATCTCAACCAAAGTATTTGGCTCCCATTCTGTCTGGTTGGAAAAATTTTCTACCTCAGGCCTAGATATGTGAACATATGGGATATTCTTATTTTTTATCCTCATATCGGAAATTATCCCGCACGGATCATAGTGCCATGTGAAACTAACAAAGAATATCATTTCCTTTAGCAGTTTGTCTGCTTCCTCCCCAACGCCTCGACTATTGCAAATGAAAGACCCAATCTACCCTTTGATTTTGAGTTGTTGCTTCTTCTTCAAAGACACAAAATGTATATCGTCCAAGTTTATCATCTGCCTTATGTATTCCAGGGAAAATGTTTTGACAGGTAAGTACTTGGGTAGTTTATATGGGGCCAACTTGCACCCATAGACTCTGATTTCAGTGTGATTTTGGTACAGGTACCAATCACCAGTACTTGTATGGTCCGCGAGATGTAGGATCCTCTGAACTTCGTCATTAATTTTGGGTTCGGGTATGTTACTGAGCATACTCACCACTTGGTGGTAGAACTGCTCGATGAACTACTTGAAACTGAATTCCGTGGAGTTATGTCTGAGCAGAGAAGTCCATGCGGTTACTGCCTGGGGTCTACCATCTTCATCCATCTTCTGCATAGAAAAAGCAAATTTGTCCGCTTGGAAGAAAACAAACAGGTATGCCAGTATTGAAGAATACCAGAACATGCCTTATGTGGTGAAATTTATGAATTGCTCGTGAATGTTGTCCACCAGGAACGTGCTGAAGTCGAACTATGTAGTGGGTTTCTCATCGGTGGAGAAAATAGACAAAAATCCCAAAATGGGTTCATCTACTCATTGATCTGAAAACTAACCAAGAAAGGTGCATAGCGACGTGATAAACTGGTTTCCTTTTATTGAGAATGGGGAGGAAGGATAAGGGGGGTTTGTAGTGGGGAGCTAAGCGGATTGTGGAAGGAAAATCTAAAAAATCTGAGCTCTTTGAGGAAACGACAGCTTCTGGTATAGCTCTGTGATGATCTCGAGGTTAAAAGGTGAGGCAGAGTCGGCTCGAGATATTTGCATCATTTGGTCGATGGTTTTTTGTGTGATGAGGAAAAGAATTTCCCCGGACAAGGACAAAATGGCTCTTTTCTCAGGGATATAGTGGGCTTGGCACTTGAGGGAGAATTATGGGAAGTGGTGAATCTGGGGGAAAAGATACAAGGGTAGGTTGGACTCCCAGAGTCCAATTTTGTCACTCTGGTCCAGGAATACTTCTTTAAGCCATGAATGTAGGTCTGCGAAGTCGAAATCACATTTTTTGTCTGCAATTAATTAGTCTTTGTCGACCAGAGGAATCCTGTCGAGGTCGACAGGAGGCGGGAGAAACAGATTCTCCTCACCTTCTGTTTGTTTTGACTTTGGCGCCATTACTGTAACAATACCTGCAAATAAAACAAAAGTTAGCGGGGATGACTGTAGATGTGGGTGACTGACTGTAACAGAGAGGAAAACGGGGTAAATTTGTTGGTGCGATGAGTGGGTAAATGGTGAAGGAATGAAGGGTGAGGGTAGTTTTGAGTAAACGGGTATCCGTTGGGTGTGGGAGATAGGTCAGCTGGTTAACGGATAAGTTAGCTAGTAATAAATGGCCAACGGGTCATTTAGAACGTGATATGGCAGGTGACAATGGCTGAAGCATACAGATGAGTGACGTGGTGGTTATCGATTGGGGGAAAAGACCATGGTGAAGGGACTTTCCATGGGTGAACGAGGGAGAAGGACTAAAGGAGTTATGGGATGTGACTCTTATGGAAAAGGTGGATAATGACGTCACGAGGTGATGAGGTATGTTAGACAGTAATAGGCGGTGGGATTCGGGACCAATATATTCATGCCACATATAGATAGGGGGCCCGCCAGAGTAAAATTCCATTTTGGACCCCCCCCCCCCACCATTAAAGGTAGATCAATCAGGGGGGTCCGAAAAATACCTTGAGTCGTTGATTTGCATGCTTTCCTTTCGACCGCATATATGTGCGTGATCTTTAACACACATTCCGGACCCCCCCCCCACTCCAGTAAAGGAAGAACAAACGGGGGGGTCCAGAATCCATTATAGACCGTAGATCTAGGTGCCGAAACTTAGGCCGTCCAGATGCACGCATACATTATCTCTGATTCTAGACCCCCCCCCCCCCCCCCCCCTTNCCCCCCCCCCCCCCCCCACCGTTAAAGGTAGAATGGTCGGGGGGGTCCAGAAATACTTGTCCATCGTAGATCTGGGCACGAACATCTGAGCCGTTGATACATGAGCGGTGCATAAATGCGAGCGCGAAATCATATGCGCCCATAGAACTTAGGATAAGTTCATATCGTGGGTTTTCCCAAGCTTTCACATGTTTATATCACCAAGGGGTTAGACAACCAACCTTTTAAGCATCCAAGACATGGTCCAACATTGATCATCGAGCTGGTTTTATTGAAATAAAGCAAACTACCCTATGTTCTAACCTAATTTCCTATGACAATTAGCCCTAATTAAACTGTTGGACTAAGAACTTAGTCTAATCATGGGGCTATCTGACCAAGATTAGGTAGTMTGGCCAGATTTATTCACTAACTAACCTAGATCACTTGGCTAAGATTAAACAGTTTAGCCAAGCTTATTTATTATTCCTATCAACATCAATTTAAAAGAACTTGGCCATGCTTGAAAGGTATGGACCAAGTTACTATTATTGCATGGGGCTCTATTGAATTTCTTTTATGCCCTCTTTTATTCTTTTTCTTTTTATTTCTTTTCTTTTTCTTTTTCTTTTTTCTTTCTTTTCTCAAATTATTTACAGAATGAAAAATCGTTTAACAAACAAAAACACTAAGGAGATAACATTTCATTCACCATTTGATCCTATAAATTATAGGGTTATAACACTCTGTAAAGATGATCTCTTCAAGGTGTACATCGAGCAAGAGGAACGTCGGGAAGGCGAGAAGAATTTATTTTCAAGAAATCCTTCAGATCTGAGTTTGACGAAATCCCAAAAACGTAAGGAGTGCATGGGAAATCGAAATCCTCTAAGGATCAAGATCAGAAGGGATAGTGCTTTTCATAAGTGCATAAGAGACCCAATAGATAGACTCGAAGGAGGAGCAAAGGTCGAAGCCTTTGGATACTTAGAAAATATTCTAAGTTAGAGGAAGTC
Organism: Picea engelmannii; assembly: GCA_009831015.1. NCBI lineage: Eukaryota > Viridiplantae > Streptophyta > Pinopsida > Pinales > Pinaceae > Picea > Picea engelmannii. The sequence continues at coordinate 274,034 of ML784127.1, read as the reverse complement.
AAAAGCTCAGGAGGGAGAGCGACAGTGGTCGTTGGATCATAGATTCAGAGGACCAACAACCATATGATCAAATCAAGTTGCGCGAGCCTTAGCATTTTTCACATGCAAGAGAGGGAACTTGCCAAAGTTCCAAAGTCCCGAAGTAATTTGGGACCGTTTGATTGTCCAAAGTAAATCTCAAATGTCAGATCATCCGAAGTAGATCTGAACTGTCAAATATGAATAATAGGTGAAGTGAATTTGTGGATCTCGGGTAAAGACCTGAAGTAAACGTCAATCATCCGATCCATAGGGAAGGTTGCATAAATACGTGGACTCCAGGTAAATACCCAAATTAAATATCAATCGTTAGATTTGAGAGAACTAGATTTGAATCTTTGGTTTGGAAGAGACAGATCTCATCTGTCAGTCCAAAAGAATCGTCAATATAGTAAGATCGACGATCATGTTCTATTGTGGGGCCAGAAAGTGCCTAGATGTTAGAATTTTGAGGGCGAGTCGCAATTTCCACCACGGTATCAGCAAAAGTATACATAGCGCCTTGTAGTGAGTTGCGGGGCGAAAATTCGGTTGGAATAAAACCACCCTTGGTCGCGCCCTTAATCACTCACTTGTGTGAGGTCAGGGGCATATGTAGGAAGGGGCTAGTGGAGAGGAGATAGCACCCGCAAATTGAAGAGAACCCAAAGCGCTAAGAAGAAGGTCCGTGGGTTCCATAGAAACTGCACCAGAGGACTAAAGGGGTCTGTGTTAATTCACAAATGAGACCATTATAGTCTCAGAGAGCCAATTCAGTTAAGAATTGAATATCCTAGACCGGGAGGTCATGCAACCCCAAGGAGAGCAGGGGGGGTCTGCATCAAGTGGTATAAGAGATGAATTTTTTCTTGTAGACAACCGACAAAAGAGGAAGAGAAATAAAGGAGATATTTTGATATCATCAAGAGGTATCAACATTGATTTTTTCGTAGATTTCAAATGAAGGGGATAGAAAAGACAATCTAACTACACCAAGTAGTATCAAGAACTAAGTTGTGTCTACAGATTGTAGGCAAAGGTGAAAAGGTGAATAGAAATAATCTGGTGACATCAAATCGTCTCAGAAGCTAGAGTTTTCCTGTAAAGCAACGAGTAAAGGAAAAGGGACAGAGTATTGATGCTTTGTAAATATTGTTGCAAAATGTGCAACAAATGGTAGATAGCTAGGAGGGATGAAGACATAAAAGATGGCTACTAAAGGCCATAAGTATGGTCGAGGAGTGGACACATGAAGAAAAGTAAGGAAAAAATTGACAAGGAGCTCATTGAGATAAAAGAAAGAATGGAACAACTAACATTGAAGATGCAATAGGAGAAAAAGGTATACTAGAGGTATGAATGGCCTCTAAATAGGAAGGTAAAATGGCATGTTCAAAATTTTTTGGCCAGAAAACAACAACAAGAGTTGAGGAAGTGGCTGAGGCATGCTGAAACCCTCAGTGACACAGAGGAGGAACTGATTCACATCCGTGAACCAAAAATTGGGAGACACCTCAGTGATGAGGAGGAGGTGAGATCAGATAAAGATCCCATAAACTGCCAGAAGAGCAGAGATGAATTCTCATATTGCCAGGTGGGCAATGAAATGAGATCATTGGAGGATCTCATAGACTGTTAGGAGGACAGCGGTGGAAATTCATATTGCCAGGTGGGAAATGATATGAGATTAGCAGGAGATTTCATAAACTGCCAGGAGGGCAGAAATGGACTTTCAAGTTTCCAGGTGGGCAATAGAAAGAGATCAGTGGAAGGTCTCATATACTACCAGAGGAGTAGTGTTGAAAGTTCAAATTTCTAGGTGGGCAATGATATGGGATCGGTTGATCTCATAGTCTTCCAGGTGGGCAGAGAGAAAATACCAAGTTGTCGGGTGGGAAAGGGAGAAGATATTAACTCAGTTGAGAGTTCATATCAGCAAGGAGTGTTGATGGAAGAATATCAGAGGTGTGTTCTGATCATTGGGGGAATTCAAATATTCCTGCAAAATAGTCCAGCACAGGCCAACACAAGTGTTTCACATGAGGAGGTAGTGCAACAAGAATCCAAGAAAGAGGCCATGGAGCCAAATGATTTTAAATCTAACTATATATGTGATGCAGGTGTAGTAGAGGAAATACATCCAACAAAGACTGTCAAAGAGGAGGAGAAGGAGAAAGCATTGATGTTTGCCCCAACAAAAAAAGAGGAGAATTCAGATGAATTTCTCACTCAATGGGAGTGAGAGATGAATATGTTGGAGGATTGGTTGGATAATCCAAAACCAGAAGATGGATGCCAGGAGACAGTCATGCAGATTTTAAGGGAAGAGCATTCAACATAATTACTCAAAATTTCTAGCCAGGAAGTTGAAAGGGAGATAACTGCAACATTGGAGCTTGCAGAAGAAGAGGGAGCAGACAACATAGAATTTTTTGATCTGTAAGAGGAATTAGAAGCCCAGGAGAGAAGGGTAAATATGCAAAGTAGGAATCTCCAACATGTCAAATTGGAAACAGGTGGAGGAACATACTAGCCTGGGGAGCAGCTAAGGGAAGTTGGATTCGAACCAACACAAGAGGAGATGACATGAGTCAATCTGTCGGAGGAGGAAGTTGAGAAGAAACTCAATGGTGAGATTGCAAAACTGGAGTGTGCAACAGAGTGGCCAACTAATTACACAGGAGATGAAGATAACATGAAAGCTCAGATTGATCAGATTGGTGAAGAGGAGAATGAGCACACATTTCAATGTTCCCAAGAGATGGAGAAAGAAGATAATTCGATGGAACTACTCAAAAATTTCAGCCAAGGATATGAGAAAGAGATAACTGTACAATACGAACCTACAGTAGAGGAGGAATAAATAGATAGCATGAATCTTGTTGATCTGTCTGAAGAGATGGAGGCCCTGGAGAGAAGGGTAAAAATGCAAAAGCATCTTATCCAACAAGTCAAGTTGGAAATTGATGGAGAGAAAAGGCAACAGAGCATACTGTAGGGGGGAAACTAGCCAATGGACCAACTGAACAAAGAAATAGAGGAGATAAGGAGATTGATGTTGGAAGCAACACAAGAAGCAGTCATCAGAGAAGTATGGGATAGAAGAAAACCTCCAGGAGCAGTAGGGAAAAAGAAGTCGCAAGGAAAAGGAGTAGATGAATAGCTCGAAGAGAAAGTATGGGACCTCAGAGGATCTCAACAACATGTCAAAGGGAGCCATGAGCAGAAGCTCATGTTTTTCCCAGCAGTGGAGTATGATGTAGGAGCATCGTCAGCAAATCCCATGTGGAGGGACAACTAAGCGCTATAGCATGCCTTTTTAAATTAATCAGAATCTAAAAGATGGTGTTTATTATGTAGATCCGTTTTGAGTGGATGATTGAAGAAGAGAGAAACGCTAAAAAACTGAATGATCACAAGAGGTCTGGGAGTTTCACTCTCAGTCTTGAATGTAACGAAGCTTGAGTAGTTGTTAGTTTTTACTTATATAGGAGAGGTAGTCGGAGGGAACCCTAGGAAACTTCCTGTATATGTAGATGCATGGCATGCCCAAATGAGGTTGTTGGAGGAGTATTTTCATTGAATAGGAAGTAGAATAGTTTGTTTTGAGAGAGATGAGACTCTGTTAGAGTCCAGCCTGCACATATTGTAATCGAACATTCATATTAATAGAAAGAAATCATTTTTTCCTGCATATGAACTTGTTGTGTGTTTATGTATTTTCATTCATTGTTATGATTTTATATGTCATTCATGTTTTGAATGTATGAACTGGTGAAGAATTTAATAACTTTCAATTTCTTGTCTTCTTTGAGTTTTCGAGTTCAAGGAGTTCACATAGTTCGTAAGGAGTGCGTTGATAGAGGTGAATTAACCTCAGAGAAGCTCAGGAGAGGTAGTGTTGATCTTCATCAGAAAAAGTGCAAGGAGTGCACAGGAACAACTCTATGTTGAGTTCAAAGAGAGGCAGAGTTATAGAACACTCTATAAAGAGGAGCTCTGCAAGGTGTGCATCGAGCAAGAGGAACGTCGGGAGGGAGACAAGAATTTATTTTCAAGAAATCCTTCGGATCTGAGTTTGACGAAATCCCAGAAACGCAAGGAGTGTGTGGGAAATCGAAATCCTATAAGGATCAATCTTAGAAGGGATAACACTTTTCATGAGTGCACAAGAGACCTAATAGATGGACTCGAAGGAAGAGTAAAGGTTGAAGAGGGAGAGTGAAAATGGTCATTGGATCACCGATTCAGAGGACCAACAGTCGTCTGATCAAATCAAGGTGCATGAGCCTTAGCGTTTTGCACATGCAAGAGAGGGAACTTGCCAAAGTTCCAAAGTCTCGAAGTAATTTGGGACCATCTGATCATCCGAAGTAAATCTCAAGCGTCAGATCGTCTAAAGTACATATGAACTATCAGATCTGAATAACAAGTGGCCTGAATCTGTGGATCCCAGGTGAATACCCAAAGTAAACATCAATCGTCTGATCCAGAGGGAAGGTGGGATAAATCTATGGACTCTGGGTAAAGGCCCGAAGTAAATATCAACCATCTGATTTGGGAGAATTAGATTTGAATCATTGGTTTGGAAGAGATAGATCTCATCCGTCAGTCTAGAAGCACCATCAAGATCGTAAGATCAATGGTCACGCTTGATTGCGGGGCCAGAAATTTGTCGAACGTTAGAATTTTAAGGGTGGGCCTCAATTTCAACCACGATATCAATAAGAGGATACATGGCGCCTTGTAGTGAGTTGTGGGGTGAAAAGAAGGTTGGCCTAAAACCACCCTTGGCCACTCCTGCAATCACTCACTTGCACAAGGTCATAGCCTAGGGGAATATGTATGAAGGGTATAGTGGAGAGGAGTTAGCACCCGCAAATTGAAGAGCGCCCAGAGCGCTAAGAAGAAGGCCCGCGGGTTCCATAGAACCTGAGCTAGAGGACTGCAGGGGTCTATGTTAATTTGTAAATGAGACCATTACTGTCTCAGAGAGCCAATTTGGTTTGGAATTTAAGATCCTACACCTGGAGGTCGTGCAGCCCCGAGGAGAGCAGGGGGTATGCATCAAAGAACCCCAAAAATTGACTTCTTCAGGTTCAACGATATTTCATACTTGTGACATATTTCAAACACTTTACTAAGATATCTAACATGAGAACTTATTTATTTTGAAAACATGGTGATGTCATCTTGATATATCTCAATTATTTTTCCCATAATATATCTAAATGAATATTCTACGGCTCTTTGAAAAGTGGCACCTGCATTAATTAAAACAAACACCATTCTTAAATACTCAAAATTTCCCCAAGGTGTGGCAAAGGTAGTCTTATGTTTATCATATTCATTTACCCACAATTAATTGTAGCCTGGAAATCCATCCAAAAATGACATCATTGTTGATCTTGTAATTCTTTGCAATAAATGCTCCATGTTGGGAAATGGGTAATTATCCTTATCAGATGAAACATTTAGATTCCTAAAATCAACACATAGTCTAATATCACTTGTATTTTTTCTTACCACTACAAGGTCAGATAACTAGGTTGAATGTTTTGTAGAGAAAGTTATCTTTGCTTCAAGCAATTTTTGCAACTCTTTCTAAATAAGAGGAGCCAACATCATATTAATATGGCTCAACTTATGTTGGAAATTTTTGGCATCCTCTTTCAAAGGTATAATATGATGGATAATAACACCTTTGTAAGCTTTCAAATCATCATAGGACCAAGCGAATACATCTCTATGTTCTCTTATTAAATTCTCAATTTTCTTTCTTTCTTCACTTGAAGTTCCTTTACCAATTTTTTCCATTTTTGGACTTTCTCAGGAACCAATCTCTTTATTTTAGATAACACCTTATATCTATATCCAATAGGACCATTTTGTATCCTTAGGGTTAGAGATCAATAATTAAGCATAAAATCTAGTATTGATTTGTCTAGGAGATGAAATAATCCATTAACTTTACACTAGACAATGGAAAACATCTAAATACATAATTTCCTTTGATTTTTCACCATTAGATTTCCTTATAAACAACAAAAAAACAAAAAAGTTTTTATTTTTATGGTTTTTTTGTTGGTTGTTGGATATAGGATTACTGCCCTTTTTTAATCCAATTAGGGATTATGGGGTCAAGAAGTATGCCCCTCTAAAAATTGGCCACTGCTACCTTAAGGACTAGGGTAAGAGATTAGAACCCTATAGATAGAATAGTCTCCAACCTAATCAAGGTAAGCTAAGAGGACCAAGGCCCTAAAAGAATGGATTCCTCAAAGGAAATAACCTTAACCAACAAGATCAACTATAACTCAAACAAAATACTTAAAACCCTTTGCAAGAAACCAAAGGGAAAACAAGACAACAGATTGAGCAATTAGCCAAGCCAACAAGAGAGGAAGGAAGGAACAAACCCTAAATCATCTCCTCTCCAAGTAGTTAACTAACTCCTCAAATAGATTGATCTTGAAATATAGTATAAGTCTTGAATCACCATAACAAATATTTAATGCAACAAGAATATAACCAAGAAAGAGAAAGATCCAATAATTGACACAAAAACCTCAAAAGGAAGATATTCTATTAATTGTAGTCACAAATGATATCCAAAAATTCACAATAATTTGGAATGAGAGGAGAGACTATATTTATAGAGGAGGCTTCTACATCCTTCTCATTCGTTATTAATTCTTTCTTCCTAAAATTATCCTAGGAGATTAAGAAACAAGACCGTGACCCACATAAAGGAGACTAAGTCAATACATAATCAAATGATGCCACATGTACATAAAAACCTCATGAGAGAGGGACATCCCACAAAGAATGGGGATGATTTTTTTATAGCCCAACGTTCCAAGGAAAGAGTGATGAGGAGGCCTCAAAAAATGGTGAAGTATCCTCCCAAGCAAGAAAATATCCAACATTTCTCTCCTCCAAGTGGAATTACCTCATGAAAATGTGGAGAAGGACCTAAAAAGTGGACAATCTCTTCAAAATGTGCTCAAGGAAGGCTCAAAAGGTATCTCCTAGGTATGACCAAGCCCTCAAATTAAGAAAAGATGCTCCACAAGGAAAGGAATATGCCTCTCCAAGTAAAATTATCACAAAAAACACCCTCATGGATGTCACAAATCCTACATGTGTGGTTCGACCCTCAAATCATGTAAGGAAAGTCTCCAAAAGTGATGACAAAGGAGGGTGTTCATGAATATCCAACATGGCATGTGTAGAGGATGTCCCTGTATGCAACAATAGAACAAATGTGAATTGTATGATGTGACCAATTCCTTAGGATATGTGTACTTCCTCGAGAACTATGTCATTACCTTGGGAGACATGAAATTGAGTGATCATATGCAAAATCATCTCTAGTAGTAGATGATCAAAGTGTGATGAATACATAATATATGGATCCATGCCTAGTGTTATAGTGTCATTTGAAGCCTCCTATGCTCATGACGACTCATTGGCTTCAGTTACATCCCTTTCCCTATTTATAAGAGATGAATACCTCTTTTCATCCCAAAAAACATATCAAAAAATCCCATTTTTCTAGATGTACATGACTATCCTTAAACAAACCCACGTACATACATTCCCTGCTAGTTAGAAACCCACGTACATGTTTAATTGGCTCAAAAAAATAATAAATCCCAAAATTTCGGGAGGAGTTGACGAGTTCCCTAGGTTCCCAACCTATTATAGCCCATTCATAAATACTCCAACTGTCAAAATGGAGTATAAAAGATATCCTTGGGATGGAGGTAAAACATATCAAAACGATGGAACCTTATGCTGGCAATTTTCTTATAGCCCTGCAAGCCCCTGTTTCCCAATTTTTATGAGATTTTATTCCCTCCTGAAAACCCTTGTTTTTAGGATTTGTGTTTCCCTTTATCTCGTCAAGAAGAAGTCCACTACTTCCTTGGACCCACTAAAACACAAAACTTCATAGGTAGTACTTTTCATCTCAGACCTTGGGTGGAGGAACTTGGATCCTGATTTGGGGATCGTGTTGTAGCGGTTACAGGTTGTAACCAACCCTTTTGTCGTTCACTCCCATTCTCGTCCAATTCTCTTTGTTAATTCATGGTTTTGATGAGATTAATTGTATTTCATTTTTAATTTAACATAGAAAGAGAATTGATTATATTTAGTTAGTTAGCAGATAAATACTTTCTTGCAATTCCATACTTCTTTGTTTACAAGATTTTCATAGGAGTGCGGTGAAGGAGTTCTAGAGTGAAATCTCTCGAGCGAGATTGAATTCAAACGATAGGTTATGCATATGTTCTCTTTCCTTTCTTCTGAAAATTAGCTATTGTAGGCAGTTACTTTCAATTAACTACTTAATTAAAGTTTGACACAATCCTTTTAGGGAACTGCTTCGTTGTGGCATGTGACTCAAAATTATATGACTTAGATTTTTGTAAAAAAATTGGTGACCATACTGGGGATCTTTTCTCCTAGTTTGGTCAGTTTTAGGGATTTTGTATTTTACTGTTTTTATTGTTTTCTTGACTTATTATCAAGTATTAATTACCTTAGAGGTTTGTTCTAGTCTCTGGAAACCTATTGGAATGTATGCAAAATCTCTTTTTTAATCTTTGTTGAGTTGTTCTCTATTTTCCTGAGTGTAAACCATATACATACATGAGTTTCTTCAGTGACATTCACATACATACATGATTTGATTTGTGCACAGTCGTGTACACCTTTGGAAAATTGTTCTTTAAGACACTTTTTGATTTCTGGGAAGTTTGGGGTTGGATGTTCAACCTTGTCTAATCCTTCTCTGGTTTTATTTTCCCTTGAAAGTCATCTCAAGCATCTGTAAAATTAATTTTTTTTTGTGTAAAAGGTTCTTGCTCATTGATTGTGTATAAGGCTTTTAGGTAGGTTGAAAGGTTAGTCTTTGTGTAACTTTTTATTTTTCCAGTTATTTGTTGTGTTCTAGTGACCCTAGGTTGTCTGCTTTCTGTTAATTTTAGAGAAGCTATTAAGTTTATTTTCAATTTACTAGATAAAAATAGCATAGGTAGGATCACTGAGAGAAACACAATCAGAAGATACACAACATTTATCCTGGGAAACCCTCATGGGGGAGAAAACCCCCAAAAAAATTCCTTATTATAAAGCCAATACAATGCCAAGACAATAGACCAAAACACTAGAGAATATCCAACATTGAGAAATTCACCTATCTGTTCCTTCTTCTCCCAACTGCAGCTCTCCAAACTTGTGCACTTGATGAGTGAATGAGAGAGTGAACAAATGAGGTGCTAGGCTCCTTTATTTATACTATGACAGGCATTGGAAAGGTGTCTCTTCACTGGGCAGGGCCAACTTCTATTCTTAGTGGTTAAAACCTCTTTAATTAGGCCTGGATGATGACTTCTTAATTAGCATAATATAATTAGGGTTTGACCAATCCATAAAATGGGATTTGGTCAAGTACAAAGCCCGACATGATAAATACACAAAAGGGGATTGATATGATGAATAATAACTCAATAATAAATAGAATAATCTTTGTAGTTAAAATATTTCAACACTCCCCCTTAACAAGAAGGGTATTCTACAACATCATCATGAGAGAGAGAGAGGGAAGCAACATAAACAATATCTGAAACACTGACTGGAATATCTATAAATCATTGGAAGTTTTTCTCATCATCATTCATAGCATGGAGTTGGAGTAGCATCATCATCATCTGCATAAAAATGGATTAGTATAACACTAATACATCATCATCATCAATAACATCAATAACAACAACATCATCATCACGCCACAAAGGATTGGAGGAACAACATCATCACAACATGAAGGTTGGAGAAACAACATCATCACAACATGAATGCTAGAGAAACACCATCATCATCATCATGGGGCAACATAATGAGGCAGGTGTTACAACATTTTGTGGTACTCTGGCAGTCCCTAAGGAGCTACCCAGGAATCATAAGATTCCATAGGATAAAAAATCCTAATGGAGCTATCACGTGGTACTCTGACAGACCGTCCTTACCGAACCTTCAGGATCTGCCCAAGAATCATAAGATTCCCTACAATTATAAAAATCCTAATGGAGATACCACTACTAACCATATATAGCATATACATGCATAGGTACTCTGAAAAACCATCCTTACCAGACCTTCAGGATCTGTCTAGGGATGATCAGTCCCCTAGAATATAAAATCCTAACTGAGCTACCCACTATTGGTCAAGATATCATAGTATCATCAACATCACTCCCCCTTTCGAGGGAGGTCCTTTTCGGACTATACCAATATTGTCTTGAAGGTGCTCAAAATTTACACGAGACAAAGATTTGGTCAACACATCTAAAACCTGCTCATTTGTGCCAACATATTGGAGCTTTATGGCTCCCATCTGAACCATATCACAAATGTAGTGATATTGGATTTATATGTGCTTCGACTTGTCATGGAACATAAGGTTCTCTATCATATTTATGTAGCTATGGTTATCAAATAGAATCATAGATTCTTCCATATCTAGATCAAATAGACTTGTCAAAAACTTTTGTATCCATATGGCTTCACAACTGGAGGAACATGAAACAATGTATTCTACTTCTGTTGTGATGAGATAAATTCTAGATTGATTCCTACTCTGCCATGAAGTCATGGCTGACACCAGACTGAAACAACATCTTGAATTTCTCTTTCTTTTAGAAACACTTCCTGCCCAATCTGAATCGGTATAACCAATCATTCTAAAGTCATGATATATATTATAACAGAGACCAAAGTCCAACGTACCTTTAAGGTATCTCATCACATTTTTTGTAGCAACAAGGTGAACACATTTGGGTTATACCAGATACTGAATCAACATGTTAACAACAAAACATATATCTGGCTTGGTGTTCATCAGATACATCAACAATCCAATGATCTGTCTGTACAACGTAGCATCAACCAATTTTGACGAAGTATCAACCAGGAGTTTCAAATTAGTTTCCATGGGTGTATTCATGGATTTACTCTCCAACATATCAAACCTCTTCAGTATTTCAACTGCATACTTCCCTTGTGTTGTTCCAAAGTTTGTACTTAAGGCTTAGAAGTACAGTGTCTAGGCATTCGAAAGTGGGTAAAAGGTAGAGAAGAGAGAAACGTCAACCTTCGGCAAGGGAAACTAAGGAATATTTCGGCGTTGGCATTGTCTAGCTTCCAACTGTTCCTGAATGTATATATCATGTTCAATCGCTGCCCATGAACGTTCGAGTTCAACCCGGGTAGTGGTTGTTTTAAGAATAGTATCGAAAAGGTTTAATGCAATGTGTGTTTGATTTGATAATCCGGGTTCGATATTGGGTTGAGTTGGTACAGGGACAGTCATGGAGGAACAGTTAAATAAGAAAACTTCAAAGGGAGAATTTAAGTGTTGTCTCAATTCAGTCATATAAAAGAGAGTTTACGGTTTCAGGAATAAAAACGAGGTGAAAATCAAAGGCTCTTTCCCGTAACTGGGTTATATTTTAATAAAATTGTATGAGGTGGGAGAAAACATTTAGTTGTCTATCGAGTAAGGCTCTTATCAAGGGAGAATCTCACGTATAAATAGAAGAAGAAAAATGTAAGGAAATAACCCGATGAAGCATAAAATATATATAGAATTCTGAAAGTGTTGACTGGTCTTACACCTGTTGATAGCTGGTACAGAGGAAAAACAGTAAACAATATAGAAAACCAAAATTCATTCGCTATAGTAGAGGTTGTACTAAATTATAGCGAAACATTCATCAGATAAGAATATGAAATGAAATGAAATATGAGATACAAGAAAACAAACTCATAACACAGTTGTGACGGAATTGAGAATCTTCAGATTTGCTTTGTATTAACTCTCAAAGTGTAAAAAATCTGTTACAATCGACACAAAAAGGTCCAGCCCTGTTTGTTTCTTTCTATGGTGTATTTATACAGTTTTACAATAAGATAGAATCTCAATCATTGCAAAATTTTCAGTTATGATAGGGAGGAGAGCAATCGCTCTATTTCTTCTTCTCTGTCTTTACTTGGTGCCAGAAGATTGTCCTCGTGCGTGCTCGGTATAGGTGACACATCTTTTGACCAATTGAGATATCAGCCGTGACGGTTATGATTGACAATTGGCTTCAAAAGAGTAACAATCTCGAGCTAATTGCGGCAACCTATCCTCCATCTGTCTGTCTATGATGTTGATTGTGCATAATTGTGCGCTTGGTTTAATCATACATTTGTCTATTTGGACTATGTCTGCCATAGTCACTTGGGAGATCTCGGCCGAATCTCTTTCCTCTTTTTCATTTAAATCGAGTGAGATTTTTTCCATATTCATCTGAATCAATGTCTCGGCATTGCCTCCGCTATCAATGCCTAGCAAATTACCATCTATAGAGCTAAAAGCCTCTTCTAAGGATTTTGTTACCCTCTTGGCTTGCAGCTTGCCTTCCAAGATGTTGTGCTCCCATTCTTTCAATAGAATGTTTCCTATGGTCTGCTCTGAAATGGTGAACCTGGGAGTACTTCCTGAATCCCTGTTGTTTGTGGCTATCATAGCCTCTTGAAAGGCGACCCGTGATGCTCCAACTTCTCTTTCCCTAGCAGATAAATTCTCCAGAACTTGATTAACTAACAAACAGTTGTCCCGAATCACCTCTACCTTGGCGAGTAGATTTCATTGGGCCGCAGAGACTCTGCTCCGAATCTCCATCGCCTGGGATTGGAACATCCCGATATTTATCACTTTACTCTCGGCGATTTCCACCCTAGCCAGTAGCTGTTCGATCAAATCTTTTTGCTGGCTCGCTTGCATCTGACCGTCTCGAACCACCAGTTGTGTTTGTTCGAGCTTAGTCTTGAGCAGCTCTATCTCACCTTTATCGGCCAACCTTGCTTTCTCTATACCTACACTCGCTTGGTCTTTGGCAGTCTCTGTTGTTGTGGCTAGTCTGGCTTCTAGGGTCTTGATGAGGTGATTTTTTCGTTTAAGCTGGTTTTTCAAAACCCCGACTGAAAATTGGTTCATTGTGGCATATGCACCTAATGTCCCAGCTATTTCTGTTGTGAACTGTTCATTTTTCTTTTCCTTCCCATCAATCATAACTTTGTATTTCTTGACTGTCGATTCCCCTTCCTAGTAGAATTCTCTCTTTACCACTGCCTTTCTCTTCTTATCAAAGAAGAACTCATTTGGAGGGAGCTCTTCCACCCTTATAGGCCTCAACTCTTCATTGAAGATCCACCCTGCATCAATATTTCCCTGAGTTGACTGCAAGGGAGTAACTGATGTGATAGGATCCCCAATTTGTTTTGCTGATTGTCCCGGAGTAGTAACCGGACTCTGCTTCTTCGGCAGGTCAAGAGTCTTTATCTCTGCTTTCAGACTCTTAGTTTTCACTCCCTCGTCCTAGTGTTTTTCCTGATCGGGAGTCGCATCCTTGGAGCCTTCAGAGTCTTTTTGTTTCACCTCCACTGTACTCGGACTCTCACCCCGTAATACTGTGGGAAGACAACTACGTCTATGTTCTTGGAATTTCAGAACATCGGCCTTCTCTTCAGGTGCCAATGTTTGTATCCGAGCTAAAATCTCAGCATAATATCGTGCGCCTTGGAAAATGTCATCCGAGGGCGAATTTTCGTGCTCAAATCTCTTGAGCCCGCAACTGGCCAAATGATTACTCACGACCCTTTGCAGATCGCGCTTCTTGTATTCAATAAGGACCAAATTTAGGTCTTCCAGGGCTGCTGCCTTAGCTTTAGCATGCCCGAAATATAATAAAGAATATGAATCTAAATGAACAGGAAAAGGTGGCCATACCTTTTTTGAGTATCCCTTAAGCTCCTTGCTTATACCACCAATCATTGTTTGTCTAGCAACCTCACGACAAGCCAGCTTGTCGGGAATGAACAATGGCAATGCATGCGGGGGAACAGAAGCCCCGAAAACTCTAAGATATGAGAATTTGTCTTCTACATACCAGTCAGCTATGCTGCTCAAATTCGTCACTATATTATCCGAGATCCTGGGTGGCGGGTGGCCGAAAATAGTGACATGCAGCGGTACCATCACCCAGTTGAATATTTCATATACGAAATTTGTTGTTTTGTTTTCCCACAATTTTGCATGATAGACGTGGATGGGCTTGTCCTCTACTATAGTCCAACTCCAACTCATTAAGGGAAATGGTGTTAGAAATCACACGACGTCCATAATGTATGCAGACATAAAAAATGAAGAATTTTTTCCGCTCTCTTTCTATTCTCGATACTCTGTAACCCGACTGGTCAAGCTATCGGACAACATTTTCACCCAGTTGAAGGAACAACCTTCACCAACTCGAAATATTAGAGGCACCCATTGAAGAAATAAATGTGAGGTGTCATCTCTCCCGTATAATCTGCATGTCATCATAGCTACATACTTGTACTGTGGTTCTAAGGAAGCTATTGAATATATACCATGATCGTCTGCCCTGAACTTCATAGGGTGCAAAACCCAATATTTTATTAAGATAGACATGGTTTTATCATACTGCACACACTCCTTCTGTTTGAACTTGTCCAAGAATTTGGCACCATATGTAAAGTCAGACATTGTGGGAAACATATAAATGGCTTGCAAATGTTCAGGCCTGAAAGTCTTGATGGTGACCTTCTACTCATTCATGATGGTTCTGGTTGGTATGTCCACATGGTCTAATGCCCATCGGACTATATCATAATATGGCAGTAGTCGTGGCCTGGCTGCTACTTTATGCATTCCCAATTGAATGACGATCTTATACTTGGTGGTTATGTCATCTTTTTCATTGTCGCTGGAATCATCGGAATAATCCACTAATTCGGCCTGCAGAACATCAAAAACGAACGACCAGTTCGAGACCGAGTCGACACTTTGAGGTAAAGTATCAACGACGTTGTCCGAACCTTGTCCTAAAACCTCAACACTGGCTTTGGATTCTTTTTGTGGGGCCATGACTGGAGATCCTTCTTTATCTCTTCTGCTATAAAAATACGTATACATACATAAGTTATCTCGCTGAGAAAGTGTGCTCTGCGTAATATAGAAATGCATTTGTTATAATGAATAATAGTTCTATATATATTCGAAAACTCGATACTTTTTAGAAGAGATCTGTCAAATCATGTTTAGAAATAAATTTAGCCATAAAAACCCAATCTTTATATGTCGATTCGCCTTATTTCTAATTAATGCCATAAATTTTGGCAGTTCGAAATGTCAGTTGGCGCAAGGAAGGATTTAGAGTGCTTCGTAAACTGTGCAAGCATCAAAACATGGAAGATACTGATTTGTCTTAATTAATCTGGTTTTACCGAAGTTAATTAATCTTTCGGTACTCATTGTATCGGGAATTTTTTCTTTAACTTTTTGAACCTCTAACACCCGAGATTGTGATGATTGATTTCAGTTAATAAAAATGAAATTGTGATTAGGCACTTAATTAATTGAGTAATTATTTATATTCGCCATATCGCGACTCAGAGCTTCAAAGGTAAGTTTCCGGGAATTCTGCATGTCGAGCTGCGAAACCGCAATAATACGTTTTAATTAAAAGGGAAGATAAACTCAAATTAAGTGATTAATTAATTACGTTTGTATCTTTATCATGACTTCGCGACTCGGGCTTAGACGGTGTAGTTTTTTAAAAGAGAACACGCCGAGTGGCGAATTGTCAACGGAACTTAACCATGGCTTAGTTTTTTTCCTTTAACTTTGACACGGGTTACTAACATACGGACCTCGTGGTTTCAGCTATCGGGGATACAATAATGAGATTTTTGGATTTAGTGAACGCCGAGGCGCGAAAACCCGATGATGTTCAATCATGATTTAGGAAAACTTTACTCCCATTACTGACTTGAGGTAAAATTTTAAAGCGATTTGGTTGTTTCGTTGCTCGGAACTTGTGAACTACGTGCTCTATAGCATCCAACATGTGAAATCCCGAGGTAGAACAAAAGGGGGAAATTATTTTTGCCGAAAAGTAGAACTCACCTTGAGAGTACAATAATCATCGTTGTTGCGTGATAAGACTTCAGAAATTTTGACACCACAGATAGAAAATACGAAAACCATCTTTTGATTTCGAGCATTAAGACATGAAATTTGAGACGGGCTAGAAAAAACAAAGGTGGCTCCAACACCTTGGTCAAGGAAGATCTTCTATGGGCTCTGCTAAACCTCAAGACCTAAGAAATAGTGCATTAGGCCTAGGTCTTTCATCTCAAATTCTACATCGAGCTTCTTCTTACAATCAGTGATGAGATTTTCTTTTCCAGTTAAGAATAAGTCATCAACATATAATATAAATATAACAGGCTCATCATTCATAACCTTGAAGTAAAGGTTAGAATCAACTTTACTCTTGGTAAAACCCAAGCTCATCAGGAAACTGCCAATTCTTCCATACCAATCTCTAGGAGCTTGCTTCAATCCTTACATGGCCTTCTTCAATCTGTAGACATGAGTCTTTTTGTCTTCAACTTCAAACCCTTGGGTTTGTTCTATATACACTTCTTCTTCAATGACACCACTGAAGAAGGTTGTTTTCACATCCATCTGGAGTAACTTCCACTTCATCTTATCTGCAAGAGATATAATGGTTATGATAGAAGTGTATCTGGCTATAGGAGCAAACGTCTCTTCATAGTCAATGCCTTCCTTTTTAGAAAAACCATGAGCTACAAACCTTGCTTTATATTTCTCAATAATTCCATCAGTAGCATGTTTTATCTGGCATAAATATTTGGAATATACCACATCTTTGCTCTTTAGTATGGGAAATATTTCCCATACATCATTATTTATAATGGATTGGCATTCTTCTGTCATGGTATCTGCCCATCCTTTCTTCTGAATGGCTTCTTCAAATAAAGTAGGCTCCTTCTCTAAGAGATCACACATCAAATCCATATAACTGGAGAATGGTTTGGGTTTCTTGACTTGTCGTGTGGTACCTTCTGGGGCACCATAATTCTCTCCATATTGAATAAGGTCCCTCACCCAAGATGGCTTTCTCTTGTGAGAGATCATCATCTGGGGAGGTTCTTGAGATTCTAACATATCATGATATTCATGAATCTCATCATTAGGGGAAACTGTGACTTCCCTTATTGGTTCTGCAACTCTGGGAGCTACAGGCTCTTCTTCATATACTTCTTCAAGTTGGAATCATCTCGATTTATTGAGTGTTTCATATTCATAAAAGGTTAAATATTTGTTGATCTCAATGTGATGGTAACCTGGTATATACATTATGAAGGCCTTTGAGACCTCACAGTATCCAACAAATATTACCTTCTTTCTTGAAGGGTCCAACTTTGTTCTGTTCTCTTTAGGAATGTTTACAAACACTGGACAACCAAAGATATTGAGATGTCTTACTTATGGTTTCTTTCTAGAGAACATTTCTTCGGGGGTTTTGAACCCAAGTGCAGTATTAGATAGTTTGTTTTGTATATACATTGATGTCCTTGTTGCTTCTTCCCATAAGTGCATTGGAAGATCTTGATAATGGATCATAGTCTTCACAGCTTCCATTATAGTTATGTTCTTCCTTTATGCTCCACCATTTTGTTGAGGATTGTAGGGAGTGTTGAGCTCCCTCTTAATCCCGACATATTTACAAAAGTTTACAAACTCTTTTGAGGTATATTCTTCTCCATTATCTGACCTGAGTGTCTTGATATTTATTTAAGAGAGATTAACTATCAAGGCTTTGAATTCCTTGAATTTTCCAAACACTTCATCTTTTGATTTCAATAATTAAACCCAAGTCTTGTGATAATTGTCATCAATAAATAATACATAGTATATGTTATCCCCTAGCCTAGGGATAACTAAGGACATTATGTCTTGAGGCCCACAAGTCCTAGATATAGAGTACCGAGATCCATCTTGACTTGAGATTGGACTTGGAGGGCCCATATTTCTTCTTCAATACCTCCATCATGCCAGCAACAACAACATCCATCCCATCGGCCTGGTCCTTCAGCAGTAGTGGGTCTTGCTCCATGAGGTAATGAGTCTGGGTATCATGGTATGTGTCACTCTGATTCTCAAAAAAATTGAATATGTGCATTTACTTCTTTTTTCTTCATGACGTATGCTTGGAATTTATGCCTTTAAAATTGTCCACACCTGGGGGGAATGACAAGATTCCCTATCAAGTTGGTTCCCTTAGGATTTGAGTTTCCACTGGGTGGGTTCATGAAAGGTCATTGTCCATTCCCGCCATACTTATCACTTTTCACCATTTTCCCTCTCATCCATCCCCTGCATTGGTTTGGGGATTGGGTTGGCCAAGCTAGCTAAGGGTTGTACCTTGCCTTGTGGGAAGAAGGGGCTAAAGTCCCAGAGGGTAAAAGTAGCTGGAAAAAGATAAAATCCAAAAGAAAAAAACCTTCAAATTCTTTGCCCAAGGATCCCCGAGAAAGCAATAAAAGGATTCTCAACCAGAAATGGAGGGACCCATAAAATAATAAAATCAAGACCTAGTTGGAGGACAGGGGGTCTCATCACGATCCAACCTATTAGGTCCATGGGCATGTAGTGGTATGACACTAACATTCATCTGGTCACCATTCCAAGGTAGTGGCTCTTGGTGGCATAGCCAAGAGAAAGGTGGTCTCATCACGAGCCAACCGTCTCATCTCCGTGAAATGATTGTGGGTAAAATTTTCACCACTGGTCACCAAGCTAAGGCAATGTCCCCTAACTAGTCTCTTGAAAGAAAAATCAATAAGATAAAAAGGTAAAAATAATTGAATGGGCTTGGAAACATTTTCATCCATGAAAAGGTGCAACTCACCCTCTTCAGAGGCACCCATAGGTAAGCCATATATTCCCATCTCATCACTGCACCCATTGCTCAAACATCCCTACACCACCTCATCCACTTACATGGCATGGATTTGTCTTCACCTGGAAAACTCCCACGTCCAATGAGAATTAGACTAGTAGGACCTCCTGACGTCCTCTCCAAACCTGGCTTGTAGAATAACATAACGTCTTTGAGCACTTGCCTAGGAAAAGGGGGTTTTATGCACATGTTTAGACAACTTGATTATTATATGTGATTAACATTGATATGATCCCTATGACTTATGAGCCCATGGAGGGCGTACTTTTTTTTGTTGCAAGGCCACACCCGATGGACAGGTACACATAGGGAGATGATTAGTTCAGACCTCCATAAGGATAAAATACCACTAGATGGATGTTGATACCCTAGCTAGGGGCATACACATGTCAAAGGCTTGCACCAGAGAGAGAGAAGGACGTTCCACCAGAGATAGTCTGGAAGGCCTAGACCAAGGGGGTATTTCCCTCCCACTATGATTTTGGTTGTTGAAGGCCCATGATGTCACCTCTATGACCCTTGATGTCACCTGATGTTTGATGGACACTTTGGGGGCAGTTGTGTGCCAAATGGAACATATGGATTGATCCAGAGGCCTTGGGAGGCCTAATGTTTTTCTCCTGGAGGCCAACGTTTCACCAGAGAGGCCTAACATGACCCTAAAAGGGCATGGCATCACCTATTCTTCTTGATTTAGGGTTTAATTTTTCATTTTTATGTAAAAATTGGATATTACATGTAAACTGGCCATGTCAGCCTTTTTGAACTAATTTGTAAACTAACGGTCATTTGTATTGTATAAATAAGGGAACATTCTCTCTTATTTTTCATCATGTTTCACTCACAATTAAGTGAGGTGTGACATTTGTGCCCTAATTAGGGTTTATTGGCTGAAATTTGGTGCACACTTCTTGAAGGAGGTTATTTTTGGTGTGTTTTAGCATTTTTCTTGGTGGAAGTCTTCAACTAGGCCTATTGCTAGATGATTCTTGGTGAATGTAAGTAAATTTTCTGCAATTCTTCTTCATTGAATGGTTATGGAGTATTTATCTTTCATTTATTCTAATATTATGAAATTTCTAGCTTAAAACCCTAGGAGGTTAAAGCACATGTTATTTCTCTTTCCTTAATAACTTTCACCTACTAGATTATGCTAGAAACCCTATTTTCTTGAATCTTTGTGCTAAGGGCCTTGACATTGCAACACCCTAACATCTTTTTCTTCATCTAGCCATCATCTACTTCATCCTTGAGCTAAAGAGGGATGAAAATCGATAGGGCCTAGGGTTACCTACTTCCTAGTGGCCATTTTCCCCTTAGGGTTTAGTGATTGAAGCCTTGGGATACCAACACTTCAATCATTGACCTTCTTGTCTCTATCTCTCTTATTATCAATTTGTTCCTTCAAGTTTTCTGCTGCTAAAAGAGACTTCATTTACCCTAAAAGCATTGATCTAAGACTTACAATTGAGTGATTGATAAAAACTACTCTCAAAACTGTTACCTTAAGCCTTCTACTAACTTTTCCTAACCCTAGAATAGACTAATCTACTAACATACTTGTTGTTGATACAAAAGTAAGCTACAACCATCTATTGCATCATTAAAATCACCTAAATGCAAATTGTAAAGTTGATTTCTACACTGCCTAAGTAGCTTTTGACAAATGCTAATACTTTGCTATTATTGAGTGATTATTTTGGGGCATTGTGAAGCTCTTTCAAGGCATTTATTGTGAAGTTATCATCATATAAACATTATTGTTATAAAATTATGTTTTCTTCATCATAACATAAACTGTTGCTTTTATTTATAAGTCCATGGTTTTATGAAGTACTAACAACAATTTGTACTTGCAAAAGATATTGTTTTCTTGTTTCTTTGTTCTGGGTAGGTACAACTAAGAACTTCATTACTTCATTGGTTAAAACCTTGGGAATTTATGATCAGTGTGACTTGTGAGAGGGGATACTTTTATAGACACTTTAACCTTTGCCTTCTCAAACCCTCAAGTCATCAAGGATGTCTCCCCTGGGCCATCAACCCTAAATAGAAAGAGGTATCATGTTGAGGTGACAGTGATAGGATAACCTCATGTTACGCCAATTTTCCTTCCCTTAGCCTTTTCCTTTGGAATAAGTACAAATTGCACGATAATAGTACACATACCCACTAATGGAGGTTGATGGAATTAGGCCACATACATCTGAGTGGATGAGATCTAAGACTCCTTCTTCTTTACTTTCTCTCTTTGGGAAAGGGTTCTTGATGTTCTTTCCTTGTGCACATACATTGCACACACCTTCATGGTCAACCTTGAATTATGGTAGACCTGTAACTGCCTTGCTCACATATGGTAATGATTTGTAGTTGATGTGAGCTAGTACTCTATGCCAAAGTTCACATGGAATGTTGGTGGAGTGTGTCAAGGCTTCTTCTGAGTGACCTTTTAATTTATATAGGCCACCTTCTTCTGTTGCAATAACAATTGCATCTTCTATGGTTTTTCCTTTAGGCCACATGAGGACTTCACCATCTATGAATACAACTCTAAAACCTTTCTGATCTAAAGTTGAGATAGAAATAAAGTTCTCTATCAACCCTGGTACATATAGTACATCCTTCATATTCATTGGGGTCCCCGAATCAAGTTTGTAATTGGACTCTCCCACTCCTTTGATAGGGTACTAGTAATAATCTCCAAGTGTAAATTTATGGGGAAAGTTATTTTCGGTAAGGCTAGAGAGAATGTCTCTTTGACGTGTCATGTGATTTGAAGCACCACTATATATGAGCCAAGTATCCTCTCCATGTGATACTGATCTTGAGAGGGTAGAGATTCAGACATAGTCTTCAATATTTTCTTTAAACATCTTCGTGGGTGGCTCTTCATCTTCAACTGCATGGGCATGGTGCCTTTTGTTTCTCTTCTTGTATTCTTCTCTTATAGTTGGACAATTCTTAGCAATATGTCCCATATTGTCACAATGGTAACATTGGTAGGATGAGAAGTCCTTTTCTCTTCTTTGACCTTTATGAAACTTCTGAAATCTCCTTGGAGGGTGAGATTCTTTATGGATGAATTTATTTGGGGAGTGAGACTCCTTATGTGCATGGGTCTCTTTCTGGAAGTGGGGCCTTATCTTTCCTTATTTAGTATGAGCAGCTAGATATTTATCATCATCCATTAATAATACTTCTTCTCGGTTAGCTACTCTTGCTTCTTCTTGAACACATTATTCCCAAAGACTGTCACATTGTAGTTTTCCCTTTATGGCAGAAATGGTTTGGATGAATGCATCCCAAGGTCTTGTGAGACCATTAAGAGTTGTCATTATGATTTCATCTTCATCGAGGGTATCTCCAATTGCTTCTAGTTGTTCCTTGAATTGAGAGATTCTAGAGAAATATTCATGAATTGTTTCTTCTTTCTGCATCTTTATATTCTTGAGTTGAGTTCTCAAGTTCATCTTCTGGTTAATGTTTCTTCCTTCATACAATCTGGTTAGGGCATCAAATATTTATTTTGGGGTATATTTAGATGCCACTTGAGGGATCAAGTGATCTTTGATAGAGTCTGCAATGATTCTTTTGGCCCTAACCATATCCTTCTGGTGCTTTTCTTTAGTTGTAGCATCTGTAGGTTCTGGTACATTTTCCTTGATAAATCTTGAAAGATCATTCTCTTCAAGAATGAGTGCAATCCTATACTACTAGGAACATAAGTTATCCACACCTTCTAACTTGTCAACAAGTTGGTGCTTGCAGACATCTTGACCTGGAGCTGGGAAAATGACCAGAAAAAGAAAGTGCTCAAAAATTAAATATGAACTTACCGGGAGGTGTGCTTGGCTGAGGCGAGTAGGCTAGTGCAGTCATATTTCATAAAATACAAATTTTACCCTTTCAAATTTGACCTGCAGAAATATGGACTGGTACTTCTGGTACTAGTTCTGGTTTTTTGGTACCAGTGAAAACTAGGATTTCACTTTCCGGGAGTTCTTTCCACTAGAAAAGTGCGTTCAATATGGCAATGAGTTCACTAGGCTAGGGCACACTTCCCTGATGAATTTTAGGATGAAAATCCTCTCCAATAAAAAGCATTGATTTTCTTGTATGACAACAATGTCGTTTTTTGCTTATCCAATTAAAGGTGATCTCTTCAGTTTAGCTATGATTCCATGTTAATTTTAGAGTAGCTATTAAATTTATTTTCAATTTACTAGATAACAATAGAATAGGTAGGATCACTAAGAGAAACAAAATCACAAGATACACAACATTTATCCTGGGAAATCCTCATGGGGGAGAAAAACCAACAAAAACTTCCTTAATATAGATGGCCAATAAAATGCCAACACAATAAACCAAAACACTAGATAATATCAAACACTGAGAAATGTGCCTCTCTCTTCCTTCTTCTCCCAACTGAAACTCTCCAAAGTTGCACACTTGATGAGTGAATGAGAGAGTGAGCAAATGAGGCGCTAGCCTCCTTTATTTATACTAGTTGGAAAGCACTGGAAAGGTGTCTCTTAACTGGGCAGGGATGACTTCTCTTCTTAGTGGTTAAAACCACTTTAATTAGGCCTTGGGGCCAACTTGTTAATTAGCATAATATAATTAGGGTTTGACCAATCCACAAAAGGGGATTTGGTTAAGTACAAATCCCGACATAATCAATCCACAAAAGGGGATTGAAATGATGAATAATAACTCAATAATAAATAGAATAATCTTTGTAGTTACAATATTTCAACAATTTCTTCCTTTCTTCCTTCTTTTCCTTTGTTCATAAAAGAAAATACAAAATTGCATGCTAGTTTCGTTTTATTTATTTATAGTAAAATATTACAAAAAATACCTTTGTTGCTATTTGCTTCTTCTCTTGTTCCCTCACCTTTTAAGCTTTCAATAAAATAATTAATTCACTAGCACTTAGGCTTGTTATACATTTTTCTCTTGTTTTGAAAAAGTAGTTATTTTTAGTTTTGAATAGCCTGCTATGAAAAGAAAAAATCTTGTTTGCAAAGTTTTTAGATTTGGCATACAAAAAAATATATCTTTTTTCGTTTTGAAAAGTTTGTAAAAAAGAAGTGTAGTGCACCTTTTCTTTTGAAAAACAAGTTGTTTCTTTTAAGCATGGTGTTTTTAAATAATTTCCTTCTTAAATTCATACAAACATCATGAGTTTCATTCTCGTTCCCTTAAGTAAAAAGACAACTAAAATTAACGCTTAATCTAAAAGTCATTAGACTTTTTCTTTTTAGGGTCCCCTAACTAGTTTAGGCTAGAGCCTTGGATTAGGTTGGAGAGGTAACTCTCCAAGGCCATGAAAAGAAATATTAGGAGTCTATGATAGGGAGTGAAAATCCAATTGTCATATGTGTGTCAGGGAAACTCCTCTCACATAGGATCCAAGCACGAGGTCATGTGAGGAATATCCATGGAGATAACCCCTCCAAAGATTGACCAAGCATTGTAGAGAGATCATATATTGGGGGTTTCGTTAGTACCCATACCTCCCTAAGAAGCGGCAATTTCGAGGATTCAAGCTTCTTTGTTACCTTGCTGTCAACTATTCCCCCAACTGTCAACTGTTCCCCCGAAGGCCGACAACGATTTGGTGACTTTAGTGGCCTTTCATTAGGTTGACACACAAGGTGATTTTTATAGTCCAAATTGCCACCACTATGCATTTTTTATCATGGCTCATCCATAAACATACTTGCAAATCACTTTTGCTGAGTTTCCTTCTTAAAAAATCCATTTTCAAGGTATATGCACCCTGATACACATGCAACACACGTACATACATGAGTTGATACATATTTAGCCCACACACACTCACAAAATATGAAAAAAAATAAAAAAAATCCACGCCTCCCAACAGGGTTTATGGGATATGATGGGTTGCATAACCATTTTTACCTCCTCTATCCCTTCTCAAAACCAAATAACCATCTATTTTCCATATAAAAGGGCCATAGGTGGGTCATTTGAGGATATAGAATGAAGAAACAAAGAAAATCTTCCCAAATTTCTCCTTCTTTCTCTCTAAGCTTATGCATCCAATTTTAAGTATTCATCCTCAAAATTCTCATTATCTAATTCTCTTTATGCAATCCATCAAACCCCTTAGTTTTGCATGTTGATTGTGAGAATTTTCTAGTGATTGTGGGATCAATTCACTTGGATTCTTATTAGAGGAACCCAGGCGAGGTTCGTTAAGCGATGTCGACATCAAATATTATGGTTGTAATCTTTCTTACATGTTATCAATAAAAGAGAGATTTCCTTTCCCAATTCATGCACCTATGTTCTTATGAATAATTTTGAATGTTTATAACTTATTTCATGAGAATCAGTACATGTTTATATTCATAATGATTGTATATATGCTCTTGTAGATTTCTTTCTATGTTGTTTCAGGTCAGCTTTAGGAGGAGATCTACAACTCATGAGAGAGAATCAGATAAAGGGGATCTACTACAAATGAAAGGATACAAGGTATCATTCCTCATCTTTTTCTTTTTTCCTTTGTTTAAAATCAATCATTAGGGTTTAGTGAATTTGTGTAATAATAGGTCAGTTTCTATCTTTTAAGGAGTCATTTCTCTACCTAGCCATTAGACCTTGTCTAGGGGGATTTTCCCCAAAGCAGAATTGGCGACTCCACTAGGGATTCTCCTTAGGGTTTGTTTAGGAGACCTTATTTTGGTTTGATTTCTTATTTTTATTGTACTTTTTGAGTCTTTTTAACTCTCTGTCCACCTGCTAGGTGTTTACTAGGGTACCTGGGCTTGGTTTCAAGTATAATTTTTTTTATTTTTTTTTTAACATTTTTAGACCTATACACGACTTGTTGGTTTCTCAGACCATGTACACATGCGTCATGACTTAATACATCCTGCATACATACACGGGCTCTTTGAACATAGTTCGTGTGTCTGTATCTTTTTGGAGTTTTTTAAAAAACCTTCCCACTTTTCCAGGAAAATCTTGGTTTATCAGGTCCTCTTGAGTGTCAGGGACCTTTGTTGACTACTAATTGGCATGGTTTGAGTCTCATTTTGTCTATAATATTACAATATAATGTCTTTTGAATGATCTTCTTTGTCTATCTATTTTTTCCAAAGTTTGAAGGTTTGTTTATAAGCTTTAGGTTTCCCTTTGGATTCTTTTGAATCCCTACCCTCTGGTAGTGGTATAGAACCTTAATCATTTCTTTGTTTGTTTTCCTTATTTCTTTGTATGCTTTGAAAAAGAAAAGAAAAGTTTCTTTATTGTGCTCCTTAGGTTTTCATTTCAAAATCCAATTTTTTTTTTTTTTTTTTTTTTTTTTTTNATTAAGTTTAAGCTTTTTCTTCCCTTCCCTTGCGTTCATTTTCAAAAAAGAAGAAGAGAAAAAGAAGCTTCTTATCTCCATTTTTGTGTTGCATTGCATATTTGTTTGGTTGTTGTAGCTTAGGTTATGTTTTCCAAAGAAAATAAGTCCTAACCAAAAGTTCCTTGTTACTTTCTTTCTTGAAAAAAGTAAGTATTTAAATTTCATTTGAAATAGAAAAAGTATTATAGGAATGATTGAGCATAGGATCTTGGTTTGAATTTGAAAAGTTTGAATTTAATTGGAAAGAGACAATCTTCATTTGTAGGACTTCGTTTAATTTCATTTGCATAAAAACACAATGTTCTAAAACCTCTATAATTCTCCTCTTTTTCATCTTTAAAAGAACATCACAAGTTTCATCACCGCACCCATGAGTAATCAAGCCTTTAAAATTAATGCTTAAATTTAAAATCAACTAGACTTTTTCATTTGTAGTGTACACCAACTAGACTAGGCTTTAGGGCATTGGATTAGGTGTGGAGAGAAAACTCTCCAAGGGCACCAATCAAACTTAATATATTCTTAGATAAGGAGTGTTGAATACCAGTGTCATAAAAGATAGCTAGGACCCCCCTCTAACATAGGGACTAAACATGAGGTCGCATAAGGAAAGGTAGAAAATATAGCCCCTCCAAAGCCAGACCAAACATAGTGGGGATCGTATTTGAGGGTAATTCTTGGGATTATGTTGATTGCATATGACCACGAAGCTCTGTGGACCTCGAATCCATTCGATATCCTTAGATGTATTCCCGACCATTTTCTTTTGGAACCCTCGAAAGGATTTAGACATATTTATCTTACTCATATGACCTACCCGATTTTTTATTGTACTCACTTGGTGACTGACTGCAAGATGGAAACCTGTTGACGGGCAAAAATGACCGTCCGTCAACTGGGAGAGTGGAACCGGTCCGGGGTTGTCTAAATAACCCAAGCCGTTTGGTATGGACCACCCTGACGAGTTTAACGGCTTCGTTGGCCGCTCTAAGGTCTCATAAGGAAACCGAAGAGAAAGTGATTTAAGCTAAATGATCTAAACTAAGGAAACTAGAAACTAATAAAAACTAACTAAAACAAACTAACTAACTAAATGAAAGAAATTAAACTAAAACTAAG
>ML784127.1:204590-223431 GCA_009831015.1 Picea engelmannii | reverse complement strand
ATTTATTCAATGGAAGTTATTGTTCACTGGATATTTTTTGTTGTTCTCCATATTTCCATTTTATGGTATTCAATCCGTTATTCATTTTCTTCCACTCATAAATCCATATAAGTGGTATCAGAGCGGTCTTCTCTTCATTTTTTTTTTTGTGCATGTCCATGACAAGATCTGGGTACAAGAAGTTGGGACTCGAACCAACTGAGCCTTTCAAGATCGGTTTCAACTAAATTGATCAAAACTCATGGGGGACGAGAAGAAATATGATGGATCATGAGATACTTTTAAAATGTTGCTCAAGGAATCCATTTCACGACAAATGAATGAGATGATGGACAACTTTGCACTGATCCTTCGACAACTTCCCACAAGAGACACATCTTCATCAAGCGGCCATGCAACCCCCTTCAAGGTACAAGTAAATTTTTATATTCCAATATTTTAAGGACTGATAGATGCAGATGTTGTAGATAAATGGATGAATTTTCTCGAAGGTTATTTTTCAATCCACAATTTTTCCAATAGGGAAAAAATTACTTTTTCACTCCTCAAGGTCATCCCCCATGTTAAGGACTAGTGGGCTACTTACTTTGAGAAAAGGGACACAGAGGAATCTGCAATATTTTTAGTCCCCCCCACCTAATATTCCTTCAGGGATGCCATTAAATAACAATACTACCCTGTTGGAAGCTACAAGGACCAGTACACAAGATGGACCATACTGCGTCAATAAAGGGACCAAACAATACCAGATTTCACCAATAATTTCCATACTCTACACACCAAATTGGGTATCAAAGAATATGAACGACATCTTATGCTCAAATACCGAGGTTGTCTACATAGATAAATCCAAACATAAATGGAGTTTATGGACATCGCATCATTAGGTGCGGCTTAT
This sequence comes from Picea engelmannii, assembly GCA_009831015.1. Taxonomy (NCBI): domain Eukaryota; kingdom Viridiplantae; phylum Streptophyta; class Pinopsida; order Pinales; family Pinaceae; genus Picea; species Picea engelmannii. Next base: position 222,533 of record ML784127.1, on the reverse strand, counting down.
AGATATGTTGTCAAGATCGAGCATAAATTTAAGTAGAAGAGGCGATAGTTTGGATTTGCAAATTACTCACAGTCAAAGTAGGGAAAAGGTGGTCCCAACCCACCAAACAAAGGACAGAGAAAATATGATCACTCTCACGACAACCAATCCAAGCCACAACCCAAGAAGGGTAATGAGAAGTCAAAGAAGGACACAAGAAAGTGGTGTGAATACCATAAAATCCCTTGGCACAACACCGAATAATGTCACTCCAAGAAGTCACTGGTGGCCGAGCTGAAATATTCCGAGTCAGAGGCAGATTCTAACTCCAAATCAAATGTATAAAGTGGGAATAATATCATCGATGTCGAACCCAGTGTCATTGTCGCTACCACCAAAGTCTAGCCAAGTGAACCAGAAGAACCCGAGGAAGGGGAACGCCTCTTTCACTCATAGATGTGGGTAAAGGGGACTCCACTGCATTTCATTGTCGATAGTGGTAGTCAGAAGAACCTAATTTCAATAGAGGTCATCAAGCGTTTGGACCTGCCAATAACACCACACCTGCAGCCCTACACCATTGGCTGGCTTCTCTAAGGATGATATCTCCATGTCAGCCAACAATGTCATATTCCCTACAACATCAAGCCCTTCAAAGACGAGCTATTGTGTGATATTTATCCCCTTGAATTTTGTGATGTTATTTTTGACCGACCATATTTTTGGAAGAGAAATGTTTTGTATGAGTATAGACCCCACAGTGTTATTATTAATTTGGGTAGATAATTGTACATGATACCAGAGGTAGCATTTCCTACCACTGTTTCTTTAATCTCTGCTAAGAAATGCAGTAAGGTCATTTCACAGACTGGGAAGTTATTTTTCTTTGTGATCCATGCTCACAGTAAGAAGAAGGTTGCCACCACATCCATGAACTCTACACAGAGCCTTTGTTTCCATTAGAAGCAAGTGGACGGGATCGTGGAAGAGTACAAAGAAATATTCTCCTCACTCACCAGGGTACCGACACACTACCAATTCAAGCATCCAATTGATCTAACCCCTGGTGAACTGCTACCTAATGGGCAAGTCTATCATCACTCGTTGATGGAAAATGACGAAATCAAGTGCTAGATACAAGAGCTTCTTCAAAAGGGGCACATCCGACCCAACTCCTCCCCTCCCAGAAGCCTGATTGTACTGGTACAGAAGAAATACAGGACCTAGCATCTCTACATTGATTACAAAGCATTAAACAAAATCACAGTCAGGAACGAGTACCCAATTCCTCAAATTGATAACCTTCTTGACCAACTCAAGGGGGAAAAGTTCTTTCGCAAGATTGACCTAAAGTCTGGCTACCACTTGGTTCCCATCGAACCAATTGATGTATGGAAGAAAACTTTCAAATCTTAAGAAGGTCTGTTCGAATGGTTGGTCATGCCCTTTGGCTTAAAAAATGCACCAACAACTTTCATGATATTGATGGATGATGTATTGAGACCCTTCATCAACTCTTTTGTGGTGGTATATCTGGATGACATCCTCATCTTCAACAGAACTTGGGACAACCACATGCAACATATTCAACAGGTTTTGGGTACTTTGTGGAAGCACAAGATATATACCAACTTGGAAAAATGATCCTTTGGCATCAACAAGGTCCAATAATTGGGCTACATTGTTGATGAGCATAGGGTACATGTGGATCCAACTAATATCCAATTCATTTGTGACTGGCCAACTCCGACCACACTAATCGAGCTTCAAAGCTTCTTGGGACTTGCCAACTTCTACTGAAGGTTCATGTTGGGATTCTCCCATATTGCATGGGCCCTCAACCAAGTAACCAAGGGTGGTGGAAAGGAACATTTCTCATGGGGGAAGGCACAAAAATAATCATTTGATGATCTGAAGCATCGCTTGTGCTCAACTCCTATAATCTCCTTACTCGATCTACAACAACCGTTCAAGATTGAGAATGATTCCTCTGACTAAGCTGTAGGCATAGTTATCACTCAGCATGGTCATTTGGTAGCATACCATAGTGATACACGCTCAGATATTGTCTGAAAATACCCCACCTATGACAAAGAAAAGTATTCCATTTTTCAAGCTTGTCGTCAATGGAAAGATTACATTTTGGGAAAGGAGAAAATCATCCACACTGATCACAAGCCTCTGCAGCTCATATAGACATAGGGGAAGTTGAAGAATGACCACCAACAAAAGTGTTCCACATACTTACATCAGTTCCATCTCAACATCAAGTATAAAATATGGAACACAAATCGTGTCACTGACTACCTTAGTCACCCCCTCGTTGTTGCACTCACCACAATTCTCCATTCACATGGGCATGAGGCATTTGAGTGGCCCCAACTTTATCAGCATGACCCTAACTTCGCCACCACCTATCAACTCTTGGGTACATGAACGAACACCGATTTTCACATCTACGATGGAATGTTATACCATCTGGGCCACATCTGTGTTCCCACGAGCGAGCATGCAAAGCTAATTTGGGAGGCTCACTACAGTCGGATGGCAAGACATTTTGGTGTGGATAAAATTGTGGTCGTTCTACAGAAATATTTTTATTGGCCAAAACTTCAACAAGACCTCAACAAGTATATAATATCTTGCACTACCTATTCCATTTCCAAGCCAACCATCAAGAAGCAAGGCTTATACACCCCTCTTCTTACTCCCGAGAGGCCTTGGGAATCCATCTAGATGGATTACATGTCTGGATTTCCATCCACCAAACACGACAATGATTGTGTTTTTTTGGTGTTTAATCGGTTTTCGAAGATGGCCATTATCACAACCTGCAATAAGAGCATAAAAAATGACATATACTACCAAGATCTTCTTCAAACAGGTGTGGTTCCATTTTGGGATACCACAAACCATCACCTCATATTGGAACAACAGGTTCCTCAACACATTTTGGTCGAGTCTATGGTCACTATTTGACACCACGATCACTAAATCCACTACTTTCCACCCCCAAACCAATGGCCAGAAAGAGGTCGTCAATCAGATGATTGTGTGCATTCTTCGCATGTAAAACTCTAAGAATCTGCGTACATGGGATGAGAGTCTTCCCTATGTTCAACATAGCTACAATAGGGCTCTCCACAACTCCACCAGTCATAACCCATTTCAGGTGGGGTTGGGATTCCAACCCTTGGTTCCCATTGATGTTGCACTACCTCTTACAATCACACGGGAAGAATATTCTCATGTTCAGTCTGAGGCCGACAAAGCCACCAGATTCATTGAGAGGATTCAACACATCCTCCAACAGGTCCATGAGATTTTTCAGAAATCCAATATTAAGTACAAGAAATGCCATGATCAACACCAAGTACCACGCTAGTTTCAGGTGGGAGACAAGGCATGATTACATTTTTAGAAAGAGAAACTTATAGGTCCCCATTGGAATCTCTACCCACTTCACTATGGGCCTTACACTATCAACAAGGTTGTGGGTAGCAATATTTTTTAGCTCAACACTCCACCCTTCCTTGGCTTGCACCTAGTGTTCAATGTGGACCTCCTTCAACCATATTTTACACCGTTATTGGACACCTCAGAGATCATAGAATAGTTGACACCAACATAGCTCAACCCTGACTGCATGGAACAAGAATCCACTAATCATATCGTGGACACACAGGTCAAGGGAACTCGCCAGCAAAGGATCCAACTTTATCAGGTTTTCAAGGCAGGGCAAGTCCTACACCAAGGAAAGTGGCTCACCTGGGGCCAAGTTCAACAGAAGTTTCTTCTCTTGATGGGGGCACTCAACGCAATGGAGACCATTTCTTCCAAAGGGAGGAGGACTGATCCAAGTGGATATTGGTGGCCACCCACCTATTCCAACTAGCTCCTCTTGACATTTTTTAGTTCAACATATTCTTCTGTAATTCTTTGTAATTGTGGGTTCTACACTTCTAAGGCTATATGAATCCCTACACATCTTCCATGTGGATATTGGTGGAAACCCACCTAATCCAATTGGCTTATTTTGGAATTTTGCATGTCAATACATCTTTTTCTACTTCTAGGGCCATTTTGGGGCCATAAAAAATGGTTTTTTGGCTTGCCATAGTCAAACTGTAAAAGGAGTCAAATTTTGATGACACAATGTGCAATTCTCAAAAATACCTTTCCAACAGGCTATCACATGCCTAAAATAGAGGTTGTGTGCAAAAGTTACGACCTCAACAAGTTGAGGTACCAACTTACCCATCAAGACCCACATAACTTTTGGCATTTCATCTCCTAGGGTTAGGTTTTTTGATGTCTATGGTTTTGGAATTCATGAGTAATGTTAAAAATTTTGCTGGAGCCTCATTGTAATCATTATGCTTAGACAAATGTGTGTAGAAGCCACATCTCTTCTCAGAGATAACTACCACCATTCGAGAAAGTTGTTTCAATTCTGCAGCTTTACAGTTTCAACATATTTTATTTATTCAATAGAAATTATTGTTCACTGGATATCTTCTTTTGTTCTCCATATTTTCGTGTTGTTGTATTCAATCTGTTATTCGTTTCGTTCCACTCATAAATTTGGATACCTTGGGATGATCTCCATCACAGATCATAATTTTTTCCCAAACTTAGGAGAGTGGAAGAAGGAGAATTTATGTTTACCATGAATGTATATGTCTCTTTCCCCGTCAACCCTTTAGCATCACACAATATATATGTCGAAGGGAACATGGAAAACATAGCTAAGACAATCCCAATTGATATCTCCAAAACCCCTGGGGTCGTAAAAGATGTCTTTATCGGGGACTATTCCCCCGAGGATATTCAAATGTATACTCAGTTATTTAAAGCGTTTTGCGACGTGTTTGCTTGGTCCTATGAGGAAATGCAAGGCATTGACCCCCAAATTGTTGAACAAGAAATTAGAACTTATCCCGATGCTAATCCTGTTCAACAAAATCTCCACCCGGTCAACCCTCAAAAGGCAGTGTCCATTAAGGCTAAGGTAGAGAAATTGCTCAAGGTTGCTTTCATCTACCCAATCTAGTTGATGAAATGGGTGTTGAATCATGTTCCTGTAAACAAAAAGATGGGTACAATTTGAGTATGCATGGATTTTCTTTATCTAAACAAGGCATTCCCAAAAGATAACTTGTGTACCTTGTTCATTGATCATATTATTTATGAGTGTGCAGGTTGTGAAATTTTTTTGTTTATGAACAACTTCTCAGGTTATAATCAAATTCAGATACGGCCCAAGGATCAACACAAGGATGCATTTATATTCCCCTAGGGTACTTTTGCATATAATAAAATTACCTTTGGCCTTAAAAATGTTGGAGCTACTTTCCAGTGGGCCATGTCGTTCACTTTTCATGACCTTAAAAATATATTTGAAGCATTTCTTGATGATCTTGCATCACGTTCTCACAAGAGAGTTGACCATCTTGCTCATCTTCAACTTATTTTTGAGAGGTCTCGTTATTATCGGATTCTTTTGAATACCAACAAATGTAATTGGGATGTCTGTTGGCATTTATTGTTTCCAAAAAAGGGATCATGGTCAATCCCCTCAAGGTTGAGGCAATATTTCAATTTCCTCCCCCCTGCACAGTACCACAACTTCAAAGCCTCTAAGGGAAGGATAACTTTTTACGGTGATTCAACACTAACTATGCCGAAATAACAAAGGGCTTTATGCGTTTGTTAAAGAAAGGGGTCCCATTTTATCGGGATGAAGTGACTCAATGCTCTTTTGAAGAGTTGAAAAGTGCCTTAATGTCTTCCCCTCTGCTTAGCCCTCATGATTATGGAAAGGATTTCATGTTGTATTTGGCTGCAGAATATTCCACTATCGACATGGTCCTGGTTTAGGAAGATGACATGATCCAGGAAAAAATTATCTATTACCTCAACTGAGGCTTAACCAGACTAGAGATAAATTGTACTCATGTTGAGAAACTAGCTCTAGCAGATGTCCATGCCATCCAAAGATTCTATCATTTTTTTTACTGCATAAGACCACCATCTTGGCCGTCATCAATCCCTTTCAATATTTTTTGAAGCGACATGTAATTTGCGAGAATATTAATAGGTGGATCGTTATTCTACAGGAGTTTGATTTAGACTTTGTTTCGGAAAAGTCCAAGAAATATCTGGTCTTTGTAGAGTTAATCTCGAAGCTTTTGATTGAGAGTGGAAAATATTTGCCCGAAGATTCATTTTTCGATGAAAACCTTTTCCTTATTGCGTCTTCTAACCCTTGGTATGGGGATATACTTGTGTATCTCCATACTTTAAGGTGCCCCCCGTCCACTTCTAGCAATGAGCATCGATGGATACACCATCAAGCCCACCATTACCTTATTTTCGATGACACTTTGTATCATCGAGGAGTTGATTATGTTCTTTGTCGTTGTCTTACCCATGAAGAAGCGAAGTTTGTGCTAAATGATTGCCACTCTGGAGAATGTGGCGGTCACCTTTCTGGTTTGGAGACAACTCAGAAAATCCTTCATGCTGGATACTTTTGGCCCTCGCTATTCAAATATTGTATTGAGGTGGTTAAGAAGTGTCATATGTGCTAGATATTCTCTCAGAAGATGCGAGCACACCCTGCTCCTATGTTTCTTGTCATCATAGTTGGCCCCTTCACCAAGTGGGGAATTGATTTTACCACATGCCACCCAAATTTTTCTAGGGGGCATCGGTATATCATTGTGGCTGTAGACTATTTCACCAAGTGGGTCGAAGCCATGACAATGTTCAAAAATGATGGAGAAACCACGACACTCTTTATTTTCAACCAAATTATTTCAAGGTTCGGTATACCAAAAGAGATTTTCACTGACCATGGAAATCACTTTCAAAATAAAATGCTGACAGATTTAACATCAAAGCTAGGATTCATACAAGAACATTCATCAACCTATTATCCATGGATGAATGGCCAGGTGGAGGAAGTCAACAAGTTTCTTAAAACCATTCTCCATTGGACAATCAATTTGGCTAATTCAAATTGGCATTTTATGTTATACTCTTTACTTTGGGCATATCGAACCTCTTTCAAGACTGCTACAGGGTTCTCTCCCTTCCAACTTGTTTAAGGGATGTAGGTAGTTTTTCCTATAGAGTGTCAGATTCCTTCCCTCAAGTTGGCAATAGAATTGCTTCCCAACACAACTGAACTTGAATAACATCTTGTCTATCTCAAGAATCTTTATGAGTAGCAACGGGATGCAACCACGTCTAACGAGGCTCATAAACTTCATGTCAAGTGTCAGTATGATAGATTGGCCCACCCTAGGGATTTATCCAAAGGTGATCTTGTCTTGGTCTATGATCAAGATAAAGACCCCTTGGGGGAGGGAAAATTCAAACCATGTGGTTTGGACCGTTCATTATAGATAAGGTTTTTGAGAAAGTTGCATATAAATTGGTTGATTTTGAAGGAAATGTGTTGCCTGGGCCTAGAAATGGGATTTATTTAAAGAAGTATTATGCTTAGATTGGTCACCTGGGTGTGACTTCTTGTAAATAATGTATATTTATCTATACAATTTAGTTCTTTTTGTCTTATGAAAGTGTCATTTATTTATGTATCTACGTTTTGGCATATATCAAGGGATTATGAGGTTTATGTTGGGTTCGCGGATGGTGCCAACTGACACACTTGAAGGCTTTCTTCTGTAGCTTGGGTGATCTTCATGCCCACTGGTCAGTTGATATCTTCGGGAGGTTATTTTCTAGGGGTAGAAACCAACAATGTTTCTGAATATAGTGCAATTATAGAACTACTGTGTGATGTTCTATCACATGGTATCTCTCGCCTGCAGGTCTATTTAGACGCACAATTGGTAGTGTCGCAGTTGAATGGAGTATATCACGTCCACGATCCCGTCCTTCACTAAATTTTCCTTAGGGTACACCTTTTAGAACATTATTTTGATTATATTACATATATTCATGTTCCTAGGCTCTTTATCAATTAACTGATACTTTAGAAAATCATGTTTTGGATTGGCATCTTTCACATATGTAAATAAAGGATACACACACATGCATGTAAATATGTTTGTAAAAAATGTATTTACTCCATAAGGAAAAAATAAAAATTAAAAAAAATAAAAATAATATATATATATATATATATATATATATATATATATATATATATATATCATGTCCAAAAAATAGTGTCATGGTATAAAATGTGGGCCATAGGCCTCAATATGTGTCAATATACATCACTGGGCTCAAGCACTCAATACATATAAAGATACAAAGTTTGTGCTCTCGACACTCATAATTTCCAAGCCGAGTCTAAGATTTGGGAATATTGGCCATGTTGTAACATACTACACCATTGGTGCTAGATGACGGGTGATATGGACCCATGCTCGAGGCACTCCCACTACATGTGGTTGCATCGACGATGGAAGGTCCATGATCTTTTCCATAGGGACATTGTGGGTGAGGGAAGTCAGGTTCCTCTCCACCCACCGCAAAACTTGTTCAGCTTCTATTGTCAATAGCCTTGCCTCTGCAATGACTCCTCCTTCCTAGGAATACTCTCATGGACGACGTTTGAACCGAGGGAAATCCATCGGTCCCAGTGGTCCCACATTTGTAAATACCAAAGTATAAGTAAGTACCGTGTCATTACCAAAAATATATTTTTTCTCTTTCATAATAAGAATTTTTTAAAATAAATAAAAATTAATATAAACCAAAAATTAAATTGTATCTATCTCGCCTCGTGTCGCACCTAGGGGCATGGGCATGTCAGGGTCCTGGAGAAATATAAAACTTCCATATGGATAGTCTTCTATGGCAGGAATTTGATGTTTCCAACAATCGAGAAAGGTATCATTGTATGCTTTTTGAACTCCTCTTGCTCCCTGGCATGGAATCAAGGTGGCCCACCTGTAGAGTGTTGGGAAAGATGTGATATTTCCTCTCACACTCTCCTTTGGGATTATTCTCGACACTCTCTTAAAAAATAATTCACACAACACTATTCTGAATCCAAAATTTTTGTTTTTCCTACGCTTGCAGTCCATAAGTTTGGACTTCATGTAATGGAGCATAGTGGTGCTCCAGTGAAAGACAACTGGTTGAAGACACTGCACGACGCAATGCATTCGACCCCTGGAGTCTTGGTGAAGCGTTGTAGATCCAGTGATCCATCCAATCATATATAATATCACCCTCAAGCTCAAACTGCTAATTTTTCTGATATGGACTTGAGATCCTACTTTCTTAGTCCCAACCTCGCAATATGTCGATATATAATGAGCAATCGCATATGGTCCAGGAGGAAAAGTGTTGAGTTTTATCATCTCACCTCTCTTCGAGAGGCTGGTTAGGAAGAATATGTCTTCCATCATCGGTATAAGAGATTGTCCCTCAAGAATAAACCAGGGATGATTTTAAGGATGGAAATTTATTTTAAAATGTAGAAACCTTGGTGAATCTTACTAATCCTTCATATGTCAACTATAAATGTTTGGCAATATTTTTTGTAAAAATATTCAAATTTCTAAGTATTTAATATAGTTTTTATAAAATTTTGGTGATTTTTAAAGTAACATAATTTTATCCTATAGAATTTGGGCGAATCCTTTTTAAAATAGCAAATCTCGTTTTTGGAAAAGCCATGGAAAATTAGCCCATGAGAAAAATTTAGCCCCTAAAATCATCCCTGGAATAAACACTTCTGCAACAGGATTCTAGTACTCGATCAAGTGGTTCAAGAGCTTCGGTTGGGCTCACATGTAAGGACATTGGAAAATTTTCCACATGCCACATTGTTTTAGTGTCTCTACTGCCTTAGGATATTCTTCGACCAATTGGTCCACCTCTTCATGCTCTCTTTCCTGCCACTGCATATACTTCATGCATTATCACAAATCAATTTTTGGGGTTAGTAAGTCTCTTTTTTATATAAGATTGGGCATATACGTGGGTTGTTTTGATGAGATTAGCATATGTACACAGGTTGACTATATCTCAGCATCCATACATACATAAGCTGATTGTATGCATCCCGCGTACATGCATAGGTTGAATGTTTTTTAGGGCAAGTGGCCCCCAAATTGTTTTAAGACTTATAAAAAATGGATGAATTTTCAAGTTTAAGGAGAAATTACTTACTTGGTCCAAGCAAGAGTTGATTTCGTCCACCGTATAAGCTCTCCAATTTCGCAAATGAAGGAAGATGGCTTTTGGCCTTTTTGGGTATTTTTCACAATGCAATGGTAAAAATGATCCTTTTACTCACATTTATAAACTTTTTGACCTTTTTTGACCTAATTTTGACCCTGTTTTCTTCTCTAATGTTGGTTTGGTGGATGGATTGCTTTCTCTTGGTGATCTTTTGGTTACATAAATTTGTCAAGATTTTGGATTTGGACTCTTTAATGGGAGGAATTATTTATAACATCCTGTGACGAACATGAGTATTACCATTTACATGTAGGGTAGGTCGATGTCGCCTTGCATTTGTATTTTATTGACGGTTTTCAGTTTTCCATAGGGTTGACCCCACTGAAGTGCAACACGAAACCTTCCATGCTGCTACAGAAGTGGCATAATTAGGTGGTAGAGATTGTCTTTCCATGGGTGCCCTAGCTAGAACCTTTTACTACATATTGGCACCCATGTTGTAAGTGTCCTATAGGCTCAGGAGTCCTTTTAGTCCCACCATGACTGTGAATTTGAAGCCTCATTTTTCTTCTTGGTTACTTTTTCTGGCCTATACCCAAGGGACTCCCCTAGAGTATGGTTTGTCTTCTTTCAAGCTCACTTAAAACTATGAAAGCAACATATAACGAGAGATTGTTTACCCTTTTCGGCCTCATTTATATTACATACGAAAAGGAGCCCCCCTGGAGTCTTCTTTAAGATCTTTTCAGGCTCTCTAAAATTGAAAATATTTCTGAGCGATCTTGTTGCCCTTCACGCTCACCAAAGTGAAATTTGAAGGAACATCTATATGGAGATAGTTTTTCCCTTTTTCGGTCTGGGCGGATAATTTTACGAAAAAGATACACCCTAGCAACTACGGTTCACTGAGAGATTATTCTCAAGTGTAAGTTCAACCCGTTTTTGGGCCCAAGGGACTAAATTTGCGAAAAAGGGCCATTCTCCCTAGTTTTGGTTTATCTCTTTTTCAAGCCTTGGAGATTATTTACGAAGGTCCCCTTGAGTTGGTCAAGAAGGTCATCAATTCGAGGAATTGGGTATCGGTTCCTGACTGTGATTTTGTTTAATTCTCTGTAATCAATGCAGAGCCGCCAGGTCCCATCTTTACTCTACACCAGTACAATCGGGCTTCTGCAAGGGGAGGAGTTGGGTCTGATGTGCCCCTTTTGTAGTAGCTCTTGGATCTGGTGCTTGATTTCATCATTTTCCATCAACGAGCAACGATAGACTGGTCCATTAGGTAGAATTGAACCAAGGGTTAGATCAATTGGATGCTTGACTTGCAAGTGTTTTGGTACCCTCATGGGTGAGGAGAAGATGTCTCTGTACTCTTCCACAATCCCGTACACTTGATTTTGCTGCAAAGAGAGGCTCTGTGTAAAGGCCACAGATGTGGCAGTGACCTTTTTCTTACTGTGAGCACGGATCAAAAAGAAGATGAACTTCTCAGTTTGTGAAATGGAATTATTGCATTTCTTAGCAGATATTAAAGAAATAGTGGTAGGTGGCGCTACCTCTGGTATCATGTACAATTGTCTACCCAAAGTAATAATAACACTATGGGTTCTAGACTCATACACATCATGTCGTTTACACAAATATGGTTGTACTAAAAGAAAATCACAAAATTCAAGGGGAGCGATATCACAAAATACCTCATTTTTGAAGGGATTGATGTCATAGGGAAGACGACATTGTTGGCTGACGTGGAGATCTTTTCCTTGGTGAAGCCCACCGATGGTGTAGGGTTGTAGGTGCATTGTCATGGACAGGTCCATCCTATTGACGACCTCTGTTGAGATCAACTTCTTCTGACTGCCTCTATCGATAATGAAATGAAGTGGAGCCTGGTTACCCACATATGTGAGTGAAAGAGGTGTTCCCCTTCCTTTGGTTATTTTGGTTTGCTTGGCTGGACTTTGGTGGTAGTGAAAATGGTGTTGGGTTCAAAATCGATAATATGTTTCCCTACTTATGGATTTGATTCGAAGTCGAAATCTACATCTGACTCGGAAGCTTTCATCTCGACCACCAGTGACTGTTTGGAGCGACATTCTTCGGTGTTGTGCCAAGGGATTTTATGGTATTCACACCACTTTCCCATGTCCTTCTTCGAATTCGCATTACCCTTCTAATGTTGCGGCTTGGAATGGTTGTCTTGAGAGTGGCCATATTTTCTCTATCCCTTGTTTTGTGGGTTGGGGCCACCTTTTCCCTGCTTCGACTGTGAGGAGTTTGCAGATCCAAACTCTCGCCTCTTCTGCTTAAATTTCTACTCGATATTGACACCATATCTATAAGCCACACCTAATGAGGCGATGTCCAAAAACTCCATTTCTGTTTGAATGTATCTATGCAGAAAACCGTGGTATTTGAGCACCAGATTTCATTCAGAGTCTTTGATACCCAACTTGGTGCTTAGGGTATGGAAAATATTGGTGAAATATGGTACTATCTAGTCCCTTTCCTGATGAAGCATGGGCCATCTTGTGTACTCATCCTTGTAGCTTCCAACAGGGTAGTATTGTTCTTTAATGGCATCCCTAAATAAATCCCATGTGGGGGATACCACAAATATTTCATATTCCTCTATGGCCCTCTGCTCAGAGAAAGTATCCCACCAGTCCTTAACATGGGGGATGGCCTTGAGGAGTGAAAAAGTAATATTTTCCCCATCGAAAAAATTGTGGACCGAAAAATACCCTTCGAGAAGATTCAACCATTTATCTACAACATTTGCATCTATCAGTCCTTCAAATAATGGAATATAAAAATTTACTTGTACCTTTAAGGGGGTTTCATGTCCTCTTTATGAAGATGTGTCTCATGTGGGCAATCGTTGAAGGATCTATGCATAGTTGTCCATCATTTTGTTCCTTTTTCGCGCAAGGGCTTCCTCGAGCAACATTTTAAAAGGATATATTGATCCATCATCTTTCTTCTCATCCCCCATGGGTTGTTGTCGAGCTCAGCGCAGTTGATATTTCAAAGGATCTATTGGTTCGAATCCACACTTCTTATACCCAGATCTTGTTAGGGACATGCACAAAGAAAAATAAATGAAGAGTAGACCGCTCTGATACCACTGATCCAGATTTATGAGCAGAACAAAATTAATAACAAACTAAATACAATAAAACAGAGATATAAAAAACAAAAATAGATATCCAATGAACAATAACTTCTATTTAATAAATAAAATAGGTTGAAACTGTAAAAATGTAGAACTGAAAACAACTTGCACGAATGGTGGTAGCTATCTCTTAGAAGAGATGTGGCTTCTACGCACATCCGTCTAAGAAGAATGATTACAATGAAGCTCCAAAGGCCTTTTTAACATTACTCATGAATGCCAAAACCCTACATATCCAAAAACCTAACCCTAGGAGATGAAACGCTAAAATTTATGTGGTCCCCGATGGGTAAGTTGGTACCTCACCTTCTCGGGGTAGTAACTTTTGCATACGACCTTCGTTTTAGGTGTGGGATAGCCCATTGGAAAGGTATTTTTGAGAACTACACATTACGTCATCAAAATCTAACTCTATATATATTTTGACTGTGGAAAGACAAAAAACAAAAACATTGTTTAGGGCCCCAAAATGACCCTGGAAGTACATAAAGATGTACTGACATGAAAACTTTTAAAATAATCCAGTTGGATTAGGTGGGCAGCCACCAAAATCCACCTGGAATCTATGTAGGGCTTCAGACAACCCCAAAAGTGTAGAACCCACAATTACAAAGAATTATAGAAGAACTTGTTGAACTAAAAATTGTTAAGAGGAGCCAGTTGGAATAGGTGGGTGGCCACCAATATCCACCTTAATCAACCATCCTTGAAATGAGGGGAAGTACTCGAGGGTTTTCCCCAAGCTTTGTAACCTAGAAAAAATTCAATTATCTCAACTTAAAAACATGAGAGAGAAAGTATACATGTCCAAGTACCCGATTTAAACCATGAGACAAATTGGTGCTCAAATTATGGCCAAGTTTCCAACATTAAAGGACAAATTGGGTAGAAATAACACTTGGATGGAGAAATTGTAATTTTAATATTATTATTTTAAATATTTTTATCATCCAATTTGGAATGAGAAAAAAATTGTAAAGTGTATTATCCAAGTAGAATAGGAAGGCCAAGAGCTATGAAGGTGGAAGGACAAGAGTTGAGTAGATAGAAGGCCAAAGGTCATTATGAATTTCTATAAAAGGGACCTTTTCACTCTTGCATAAAGTCCCTCATTTGGTAATGTAAGCTATATCCATGTTGAATAGAGTGACACTATTACTTTGTTATTTATACTCTTGTGAATATTTTGATATTTGTGTACTATCATCACCATTTGCAGTCTTTCTTTGTGCTTGTGAGGATGGGTGTGGTGATTTTTGAATGTTGTGGCATATGGATTTTTTTTTCTCTCTACATTTATGCTTTCTTATCATATGCATTTATAATTTGTTGGATGTAACTCTCAATGACTTGTAGGTTATCCTCAGTCCTTAGCGAAATATTTGGGTTATTATGCATTCGATAGAGGTGGACTACTCTCCATACCCTTTGCATGTTTCTCTTGAATTTATGTCTAACATTTGATGTGAAAAATTTCTCTCTAAGTGATTCATAGGCTATCCTTGATCCTTTGAGCATGCCTCGAGGTTTGGTGGAATATTCTCCCTTCTCTCTATACCTTCCTTTTGTTTCATGCCAAATTAGTTTTCGTAATACACACACTCCTAGTTAGGAAAGATAGATTAGCCTAGATTATGATAGATTAAAAGTAGATTAAATTGTGATAAGAATTTGCATATTAGTTTCATCTCATTTATATTATAACATGCCAATGATGAATCAGACCTTAACTAGTAAATTGCATAGAACCATCAATTGCTAGGATAGATTTGGAGGGTCCACCATATCAACAAGGAAAGGTTTAATTCTGTCCTTTTGTCAAGTGAACTTGTGTAGTTGACTTAGAATTTAATTTTTTAATTTTTTTTATCAACAAATCACTAGTTTATTAAACATCCATTTTATTGTTATAGTTATTTACATTACATTTGACCATTATATCTCAAAAATCATAAATCCATAAGGGAAGGAATGCCTATTGTCAAATTCTTAATGTTCTAAAATTTTAAAAAGGCCCTAGTTCTCTTTAATATGTTTTCCATACATCTAGCATTAAAGTAATTTTTTATAAGAAATATTAAAGATAAATGAAAAGTAAAAATAAGTAAATGTCACCATAAAATCACATCAAATATTAAATAGGATATGGAATTCACAACAATTTTTCCATTATCGAGAATTTAAATACAATACAAGAGTGATTCCAAGTTCCAACTTCTCATAATTTGAGGAGTTCATGGCCCATCCTAAGCTTTGTGAATATTTCTAGTGTGTAAAGATGAAAATGAGTTTCTTTTTTCACTATTATCGAAGGAAAACGATCTACTTATTATTGAGATATACATTGTTAGGGACTTGGGTATTACAATTTATGTAGTCTCTATTTGTGATAAGTTAATTTCTCCTTTAGGCACGAGGGATTATAAATATATGACTCTTTTAGATAGAATGGATGGAAATTTTGTTCTTATGAATGAAGGTCTCTAAAGTCAACTTATTTGGAATACTAGATGCATTAATTGTAGCTTCATGAAAATTTGTAGTTGGGTCATCTTAGAAGGAATTACGATAATGTGCTTATCAAATTCCTTCTTTATTGGATGTTCTTACAAAATACTTTTCCCCTTATTCGAATTGGAAAAATTAAAAATAGTGGCAATTATGTTATCATCATTTATTAATTTGTTGTCTATAGGTGCTCACTTGTCACCCTCCGGTCACAGAGCAGTCCTTGTACTCCCTGCAAATTGGAAGCTTGTTTGTGTTTTCCCGAAACCTACAGAATTAACACAAAATACTTCACAACCATGGATGCCTTGTAGCAATGTTGTCGAGGAATGAATCCAAACCCCATTCAAACCATCATAAAATACTATACAAGTTCTTTGTGTACACCAATAGCACACTTCAGAAACCTTCACCAGGTTTCAAGATCGATATCAACCTATGAGTGACAGTTGCCAAGTATGTGACTTTGGCTCTGCTCATAAAATAAGCCTTAGAATCTCTTTATAATACCACTTTTACTGAACAAAACAAGCACATTAGGGCTCAACTATACCAATATCACCGTGAAGAACATATGTGCATGTTGAAACAAATATCTGAGTTATTTTCTACATAATAAACCCACTTTTTCTTACTCCTATGAAGGGTATGACTCCCTTCGCATCCACGAGAACTATTTGGGTATATTCATATGTTAAGAAATCCTTTGTTAAGTAGTCTCATTATGTCGATAATGAAGGCAGGAGGGAACACGAAGAGATAGACACATAATAATGAAATATTTTCCATTTTGTTTCAAGAGGACACACACATAAAAAATCAAGTTTCTCTAAATAATGCAAACCATGCCCTGGAAAACTTTGAGAATTCCTCGAGAATACCATCACTCCTGCATAAGCAAAATAATAGTGCGAATACTATTTCCTTGACACTTGTGAGCTTAATTTGACATCTGTGTTTGTTGCTGGAATTGGGTACTCGACTGGTAATAATGTGACAACCATAATTCCATGCATTTTAACACTTGGAAACTCCTTAGAGCTCCTCCAAACATTCCCAAATGCTTTCGAGCAATATTCAATCAATCACCTTGGTGTTCTGGTGGGAACTATGGTTGCAATTTCAAGTATCCCTCGGACTTCTGTCATTCACCAAGCACTTTTGAGCTTTTAATACTTAGCATTGTTGGGTGTCTTTGGAACTTATACATTTACTTTTCTAACATGTGGCTTTCGCCTTCTGACTCGAAGGTCATGTTGTGATGCTCACTTGGCTATCGGTCTTGGGTGCTCTATAACATATAGATTGGCCTCAAAGGCCAATATATTATTTTTTACATGAACAAGAAACAATATTGTTTAATAACATAAGCAACTTGAATATATCCCGAGAACAAACTTGGTGAAGAACTTGAAGGATTTTTGGGAAATGATACAAAATTGGTGAAGAGGCTATAATTTTGACAAGATCATGATGGCGCTGCAAGAATGTCCTTTTTCTAGTAGCACGTTAGTCTTTGGCACAAGCGTTGTCAAAATGGGAACAAGAGTTAAAGTTTAATGTTGTAGATATAGGTACTAACATTGGATCCAATTGGGGATGGAATCCTCCCTGTGAGGCTCCAGAACCTGCAGACTAGATTCCTGATCCATTTTTGAAAATTTGAAACATACCAATGTCCATCATGCACTGTATTCAACCTGTGCAGAAAATGTGACATGTTCATGCCTTGAGAACACCCCTGCTCATTATTGAAAACTAAAAAATGCCCACATACTACAAGATGAAAATAAATTGTAACTGAAAACCAACTGAAAAGGTTTGAAACCAGTGTTTCAATTGGGATATGGAGTCATTTATTAACTCCGATCTAAAATACATTTAAAAAATTGAAGAATGAAATTTGAATGATCGATATGTGAGCTTATTCAATAACTACCTACTCCTTACCAACAAAAGTCAAGCCAATCATGTAATATGAAATTTCCAATACAACCAATCAAAGAACGAGTTGGCTATCTGAAACTGAATTTCATCTTTAAGCATAAATAGGTTAGGAGAAGATGAAAATATAGTAGAAAAATATAATCCCGATTCTCATACTTACAAAT